>JAJEKV010000016.1:11291790-11448894 GCA_021234155.1 Isoetes taiwanensis | reverse complement strand
TTGTTATTACTTCGTTCCAGGTTACGTATTGCTATGGCTTTACGGATAAGCTATTTGTAAGTATAGAATTTGGTTTATAATGTAGGTTCGAGTTGAACCATGGCATTAGTTTGGTGCTCATTCTCACTAAGTCATTCTTTGGTATTGCATTTGCTAAAGATGAGCGAAGGGCCTTCAAACAAAGTCATGCGGCCATCCGCGTCATGCTAGCGTGAAAGAGGGGATGAAGTGTATCATTCGATAGATAATTATTTGTGACTCTGATGAACTAATTATTCGCGATACAATATAATGCGAGTAAATGAAGGCGAAGCCTGATGAAGAAGAAGAAGAAGAGAGCAACAACTAAAGGGCTTAATATATTTTGTAATGTGCAAATTACATTGTGAAATATATTAATTGAGTCAATTAAATTTTTATGCTTTGTTCTTATTATTTGTGATTTTTTGTTATGTTAATTTTATGCTCGATTCTATTTTTTTATTCTTAGATTTATTAACATTTAATTACATATTAAACAATAATGCTTATCTACCATTAAATATAATTTAATCAATATTTGTTTCTATTTTTGGGTGCAATTTTAAATATTTATTCTCGATTTATTTTGTTCATATTCAATATTTATTAATACTATTAATATTATTGATAAATATTAATATTAATAAATATTACTAAATATTATTTATATTAAATATTTATTAATTTTATATGAATAATAGCTGCTCCAGTTAAATCTATTGAATAATATTAAATAAATATTTTTTATCAAAATTCATGTCGTCGTTAGTGGCGTTATGCAACGATATTTATGCGTCGGCGTCGTTGAAACGGCGTTAATAAATAAGCGGTAAACCAGTACAGGGCGAATTGTAGCAATTACGCCGATAGCGTCGTTGAACTGACGTTTCTGCGCGGCGACCAACGTCGGTATCTGTGGCTGGCTTAGCGCTCTGTTGGGCCGGACATGATGGCGTGTACTTTTAGTGGATTGAGCAGCGGTGCAGATCATCTGCCCGCTGGTACGTGTATGACTGGCCAGCGTCACTCTGGCGGTCTTGTCGTGCAGAGCTACGATATCGCATAGCGGCGTTGAGCGGCGTCATGTCGTAAGCAAAAAGGCAGCGGTTAAGGCATTATGGCAGCCTCATACGTCGTATATCGGCCTCAAGCGTCGAAATAGGCGTCGTTTATCGGCCGTTCGTCAGTCGTCGGCGTCACCAATGACGTCTGGGCGATGCGTAATAGGCGATAAATAGCGGGGCTTTGGTTTTGTAGTGATAGCACACTCAATAGAAGAGATTATTTGAGTTCTTTCATATTGTGACTTATAGTACTTTATATTTAACAAGAAAATGAAATGATCTCTTCGAGTTGCTAATGCGTTCCTTTTTATTATATTCAAGGTTTCTTGTTTACAACAAAAGAAAAGCATGTTCCATTCAAAGCTATCAATTTTGGTTTATCAGGCTTTGTAAAACCAGGTATGCCTTCCATCTATAGATTGAACCTTGTACGCATGGTCCAAGCCTCTAAAATCAAAGGCTCTATATAAAATCATAAAGCAAAATATTATTTTGAAATTGTTTATGTGGGCCGCTGCAGAGGTAGAACTAAGAAAAGGTTGTTGCATGTCATCATTTTGAAGAAATTTAGAAGTATCATAGTCTTCATTGTGATACGCCTTTCTCATTCGGAGGTTCTTAGTGCTATATATATGTGGGACAAGAAGGAAAAGCTGATGGTTGGACAGAGTCAAAATCAATATTTGGGTAACTTGTGATGTTTCTATGAGGGTTTGAATCCTTGGCTTTATCTCCAATAGCTTATGACTGGTAGTTATCTTACAATGCAGGTGTGCAGTCGAGAACAATGTTCTTTTCACCAGTAACTAGTCTTACCTCTTGTGCAGATATCAGAGGATATAAGCCATCAGTTCATGAATCGGGTTTGGTCATTTCGTGAAAAAAATGGACATCATTGTTCACCTGTCTTTGTTGTGTTTGTTGTGCATAAGGCACAATTAATCTTGCTTTGGCATATGGCTGGCCAACATTCACAATCTAGATCTTAAAAGACCCAAACATCTGGCTAAATAATATCTTCCAATGTTTGCCTATTTCTACGACTGTATATGGTTAGAAAGCTATTGCCAACATGAACAATCTCAAAAATATATGATTCATCAAATATAATAAATTATTTTTATGCAAATTGGGTCTTAAGGATAATCTTTTAAGGCCTTATAATCTATAAGCGGTAATGATAAAAAACAAAGTTTCCCTTATAGATCCAACAAATATCATTAACAATTACAAAAATAGCCACTACGACTATGGATGTTGCATTCTATTATGCTAACCTTGTGCACACTTCATGTCTAGAGCTTTGGCTAGTTGCAGCCTTCAACTTTTTTTCTCTTCTATTTCATTTTATCTCTCTTTAATTATTAAAATTATGAAAAGGCATAATTCAATGACATCTAAAAAACCTAAAAGAAAGCATGAAATTCTCTAACTTTGAAGTAGGTATTCTAGGTTCCTCAATTTGTCGCGCACAATCAACATCAATCATCCTAAATTTGTAGACCACCACACTTTGCATAAGTCATTAGGGTTTTGGAGATTAAAAGGGCCTTCAAAACATGCCAACTAAGCCAAATGAAGATAAATGAACTTCTGTCTGAAATCGAGGCTGTGAGGTCAGTCGACAAAGCTATTTATAAATGCTTCATTTGGATCCACATTTTCTAGCACATAACTATTGATAGAAAAGTCAAATGACTCGTTTAGTGCAATAGATAGATCTCGTTGAAACAACACAACTTTAGGTGCTACATATATTTTAACCACTTATGATTGTCAAAACTCCAAAATATGGTTTTACCATTTTTTTACTATTCTGAGAGCTAAAAGATGCAAAACCACCCAGGTTGGAAGATCTCAATGAGATCTATCTAATGCACAAACAAACTCATTTGAATTTCTATCAACTACTATCACTAGAAAATGTGATCGATAATTACTCTTGTTTTCTTCGGTCCCCTGAATGCAACTACGTCGATAGTTCATATAAGCTTAGTCATTAGGTTACTTCCCTTTTCGGTCGATTCTAAATTTGTTCTAAGCATGAAGCTTGTTTATGTATCGTGACTTGCCTAAGCGTTTCACCACCTCTTCTCGTGCTTTTTGTAAAATAGATGGAGCTCTAAGAGAGCTCATTCTAATGTATGTGTAGTTGTGACAATTCCTCCTAGAAGAACATCATGCATATAAGTAAATTACAATAACTTAACTATGAATAATGAAAAAAGACTAAGACTTTAGCAGAAAAGTGCGAGGACCTGGATCATGGCTTTGATATCATTTTCTTCCATTTCAATCCATCCATAGGAGTTTCTAATGAAGCATCTATATAATAAAAAATTTGTCCACCATTATTTCCTTTGTGCTCTTCAATAATTTTATCAAGAAATGCATCTAACTTAACATGCAGCTTCTGCAAACTCCTTTTATATCCCTGCAGATCTAGTCACCATAATTGAGGAATAAAATTTGATATGCTCGGTTCTCCAACTAATTTTATCAATTCAATAAATAGATGCCTTGACTGCGCCCCTTGGACAATTCTTTTCCCCATTATAATCCTTGCTACCACATTGATAGTCATCTCACTGATCATCTTAGAAACATTGATCTCTGTGCTTTGTTTTTGCTTGCTAATGTTCCTTATCATTGATAAAATCGCTTCTTTTCTGATGGGTTCGCTTTCTTGTTAATATGTTGGTTGTCAGAAGCTTCATGACAAGAAACCTCCTCATAAATTTTCAACGCTCTCCATATTCTGCAAAAAAAATCCTTCTGGTTATCAACTCTATGGCTGCTAAGTTAATGGGTCTAGAGGCAAAATTTCAGTCATGAATCTTAGGAAACTCCATAGCCATGGCTAGAGATGAAGCAACCACAATGGGCTAGCTTGCCCAACAAATGCAAATGGTCTACGATGGGATATGCAAGAGGTGAGGGTGAAGGAAATCCCCTTTTTGAGAGTGAGAAGAAAAAGAAATAAGCAAATGTTGCAAGAAAAAGGAAAAGGAGGGCGTCATTGCTTCTGAGTTCCTCTTCCATTTTGTTGTAGCTTGATAATTTTTTACCAACAAAGAAATGTACCAATTTATCTTTGATCACTTGCACATAGTCTATCCAAGTGTTTGAAATTCTCTAAGATATTGATATTATTGCACATCTTATAATAAAAGTTGAGACATTGCTTTTGATTCCGAGCAGACTCATGCAAGCTTAGGCTCATCATCATTATTATTTGTGCAAGGTTAAGATGTGTCTAAGTCGATAGTTTCCCTCGAGAACCTCCATATTTGATTTTGTTTAAATTTTTTATTTATTTTGTATTCAAAGACCCTATCCTATTAGAATTGGTTTTTCGTCAAGTGAAAACTTTTTAGATTTTTCAGTTGATTTTTTCTAAGGTTGTGGGATTTTTTATCCATAGGTAAAAATTCGTTAATAAAATCAGGCGGTTAGTGGAGTATGATTTGAAATCACAGAAAATAGAGCGAAAATAGAAATGGAGTGCATGTTGGTTGGATTCGATTTGGTGGAAAGCAGAGTAGTTAGCTCTTGGCATGCAGAGAATTGTTTAATTTTTGCATCATGCTCTGTAGATCTCTCTTTGTGGAGATTTTTTAATGTTACGGCACAAATACGCAGGGTATTATAGTCCCAAAATCCGCAGGTTTCTTTGTTTGGGGACTGATGGATCTTATCGAGTCCCCAAGTTTTGGCAGCGAGGATGAAAGGCGTGGCGATCAAGCATCTTAATTAGTTTTGATTTGCATCGAAACAAAATTGCATCTTGCAAGCAAGCCCGTCGTTCTGCGGTGGGGCTTCCTATGTTCTTCTGTTTTTCTGTGGCATGATATAAATTTTGTGTAATGCGTTTACATGGTGTTGGACCTACAAATTGTTCTAAGCGTGTCTATCACGGTCGATCGCGGTCATCCTCAAGACAGCAGTGCAAAACATCGACAAAGTTCAAAAATTTAGGTATCGTCACATTTTGCATCATCTATTCATGTCATTTCTAAGCTCAAGATCCACATGTTTGTGTCTCTTTCCTTGGTTGAGGTTTCTTTCTTTCATTTCTTTGGAGTTATAAGTCATTAAGCAGATTTGCCTGCAGTACCGTGAAATTGGTAAGTGATGCCAACTGCATGCGGTATGTCATTAGCTAAATCCATAGGCTTATGATAGTTGGACTTTCTCCTTACATGCTTTAAAATAACTGAATCATGTTGAATTATGCAGAACAAAGAGTACCACAATGTTGCAAAAGGTTCTATTCTTTAAGATCCCTTCTATTTTATGTTCGCAAATTTAATTTCTAGATGAACCCATCATATCTTTGAAGTCTAATGGGGATGACTTATTGGGATTGATGGCTATGGAGATCAGGCACTCTTTGTGAGAATAAAATCTACGCGACTCATCTAACACAATGCCTCAGGACTACTCATTTCCCGCAATAATTACGCTTCCTATCAAACTCAAAGTGCTCCTAACTTATGAATACACTTATTTGGAAGTATAGGAATACACTCACATGCAATTTACGCTTTAACTCTTGATCTACAGACCTGCATTTGTTTATTTTAGGCACGATACGCGGGGAGGCATGGAAGATGTTGAGAGGCTGTTAGATCTACTTGATATTCTTTCTTTGCATTTTTCAGTCTTTATTCTTGCCCGAACCATGCTGCTATGGCTCTATACGCTGATCGATGGGCTGCGATGTAAAGGTAAGCTTTTGAGTCGATTATCTTTTATGCTACTCTAAGTGGGACTTACTGTTACTCAGTCTGCCACTTTAGTATCTTATCTTCACGGGATATTAAAGCTTCATGCCACAATTGTGTTGCCACAAGAACTCCCATCGCATTGCGTTCAATTTGCCCGAATACATGTGTCGCAGCTTGTTTGATGTTCAAATTGCATTTCAAAACGATGAGTTCATACTCGGGCCCATTAGAGACTTGCCAAATCACATTGTACCGCGATTTTACGTTTATAACTTTGTTGTAGCATTGCCAGAGGGCAATTACGCCAGTGTTTTAAAGATGAACATGACAATCTTCTCCACAAATATCTATGCAGAAATTTATGTATTGAGGTCAACTTGGGATTGCAACTCCATTTTGGCCCATAATTTGGACCCGATTGCCGACATTCTATATATATGAAGCAATTTGTTTTTGAGATCTTTTATTGTGGCCATTTATGAGATTCAATTCAGGTTGTGTATATGATTTGGCCACTTACGCGGGCCTGTGAAGACTATGTCTCTTTTCCATGTTTATTTGCTTTGGATGCATTATTAGTGATCTTGTGTGCAGGTTTAAATCTCCTCCATTGCAAACTTAACCTTAAGTATGAACCATGGTGGAGGAAATGTTCAAATGTCGATGATGTCCAAGATGGACTCCTAACAATCATGAATGTCTCGAGTTAGGTGCTCCAATTTTATGGAGTAAGAGTGGAAATATATAGATTTGTTTTTATTATATTGTAATACCTATATGCTTTTCTTTTTAGCATACTAGTACAAATAATCTCTTTCGTTATATTAGCGAGAAAATCTAATGGCTTTATTTCCTAATTTTTAAATTATCTATCATGCTGCTTCATACATTTTTAACATATTCGTGCGGCATGTTCACAAAGTAGAGGGTGTGAAAATGTATAATCTTGGGTTTATTTATTTTTACTTGAAATCTGATTTTGCAATTTGGCTTTTTGGATATTAATCTTGATATATCTTATAGAAATGTTGCAACGACAAAATGTTACTTAGTGATTTAGAAGAAAATGAAAAGCACCTTTGTACCAAGCACGAATAGCAAATGTAAAAGTACGAGAGATTCATTGAGTCTATATTTTTACTTGTTTATACTTTGACATGGAGTATCAATATGCCATATCTTGGGATGCATCAAATCGTCTCAGCAAGTATCCGGCCTTTGTTATTCGCCTCTCATTTTGCATAACAAAGACAACGGAATTTAGCCTAAGATTCCAAAGCTTATTCTTTCAAAACAATTTATGTGTAGCCCTTTTAACTTGATCGGGGTAGGAGTAATGCTATTTTGGATAGATTTATTTTGAAGCATTTTGAAGCTCTACAATTTTGTAATTTTCGCAAGCATTCTTAGGATTTTTGTTTTCTCAATTCTTGTCTTAACTCCTCCGATGTTGAAGCTCACTCAGTGCAACTACTATTTACTACTTTATTTAATTAATGGAAAGCCAATGGATGTTAGCGCCACCTCTGAAGGACTAAAGGACCCCAAATTTTGATAAGATGTTTTGAAACGGACTGATCTAGATGTTTGTCAAACATTGTAAGTAGGCCACCTGATATTTTGTTTGTTCATGGATGTATTACTTTAACAGAAGAATATTAGGTACAGAGCCTGCAATATTTTATAGTTATGCTCAAATTATGGAAATTTTGAGATGAGATTATGAGAATTCAAGGATTTGAACACTGTAATTATGGATGTACGGTGGTTTGCTTTGTAGAGCTTGATAGGAAAGTTTGGCAAATGACATTGTAGGACAAGGTATTATGGCCGGTACATACATTTTAATGGTTTTAAAAAACAGCCATTAGAAAACAGAACATTCACAGAGTGCCAACTTAAATGACGTTGATATTGTTGCAACATCCTCTTTAGATGTGATTACTATAAGCTCCAAAGGCCACTACATTTCACGAATTGATTGTGCTTCTTTAGTCCCAAGCTAAAGCCCATATCATGACCTTTTACAAATTGATTGTGCACTTTTAGTACAAGGTCAAGTAACTTGAATAACAACACAAAATGAACAACAATTTCAATTCAATCAAATATCAACACAGTATATATTACTTACGATCAAGGAGTCAGCCACACATCTTGACTTTCACCCTATATGAACTAGAAAAAATTAGAATTAATATGTACCTTAGGTAATCAATATGTACACAACTTTATAGCTGCCAAAATGTATTTGAGTATAGCATTAGGGAGATGTTGAATAGAATAGAATAGAATAGTTTTTTTATGGCGTCAAATCATGTTGTTTGATAAGAAAGCATCTTTCGTAACATCTCAAGATCCCTCGATGGCCCATTAAGATGAAGTGTGAGGTCTTCTTTGTGGATTCGTTAGTCCTACTCTAAATCAATAACAATTACCATTGTAAACCTATAATATATACTTTCACAAACCACTATAACCACATAATTAGACCACCCAAATTTCATAATGTAGTGCTCTACATTACATACGCCCCCACCGAGGCATTGTCTACTTTCAGGCCAACAACGAAAACAACGGCCTCTTGAGTTATTAGTAAAGAAGCGTTGCTTATGCGGCACCATAACTAGTCTATAATACTTCTATATAAAAGTTACATCATGATTGGCAATGGGCTTTGAATAAAAAATAAGATGGGACAAACTCACTAAAGCCTATAACAAATTATAATAAGATTTTGATTAGTTGTGGATGGGACAAACTTTAAAAGCCTAAAAGTATATTTCCCGTATAATCTAAAGCTAGCACAAGAGGTCTGTAAGAAAGCCTAAATTTTATACCAGAAATGTGCAAAAGGAACCTCATAATTGGTAGTTTCTTAAAGTCAGGTGTAGATCTTGGTGTCAACTTGTACTATTTAACCCACCTATTTTTCCAAGCCCCTTCTTTCTTAGATTTAGCTAATCAATGTTCTGGTAGAGTTGTCTAGAGGTGGAGGTTTGGCTATTCAACGTAGAAGCTCACTTGGGCGGCAAAAAAATTAGGCTAAATTTTTATTTTATTTTTGGCATTTTTTCCCATTTAGTTTAGCCATTTTTCTTGGAAAAAAAAAGCTATAAAATAGCCATTTAGCTAGCATAAGCAGTACTTTTATTCCATGAAGACCATAAGCAGGTGGCGACAATTGAGGTATTCTTAAAATGCATGGATTTAGGAACCATTGGAACTTGATGAGGAACTAAAATAGCTTGCAAATAAGTTTGTGGCTTAGGAACGTGATCATAAGAGTTAATATTGATGAAAGTATTCATGTTAAATCCTCTGAGACATTCATATGCAACTGATATATTAGGTTCCTAAGGAATATGCAATGGTTCAAATTATCATAGATATTCATGGTTGCGCAGTGGTTCATGGTGCAAAGGTGAAAGTTTATTTATGGATATTGTACCAAATTCGAATGTTGTCCAGAGCCAACCACATTTGAATATTTATGGCAAGTCTATGGAACAATATAAGCATGATTCACATGGCCGAAAGCGGCCGGATCCAAGCCTAAGCGGTTGGCCTATATACGCATTTAATAAGAAGATAAGGTGTGATTGATTACTTGTTGTGATTCAATTCTGACTCGAGGCTCTCAGGGCAATGAAACGATAGTTTAAATGTATTTTCCTTGTGTTCACTAAATACATTGCTCGGAGCTTCATAAAGGTTAGGTAATCAAGGCTGCGGTTGTCTTAGTGTGATCTAGTTGATTATAAAACATCTTTCATTTGGTATGAGCATTGAAAGATATCCAACTAGATTAGAACATCTTCTAAATTAGTATTGATGTCTTTAAAAGAGGAGCGGGGGTTTTTCTAGGTGTGGAAAGAAAAATAAAAGAAGTACGCACTAGAGGTGGAAGGGTGGACTTATGTCATGGAGAAGTTGGTGATTAGGCGGTCGATGTGCGGGGATAGGCCGATCCTCAATTACTCTGAAGCTTCGACTACAAAAAGATGATGAAAGTATCCAGAGTAAGTTACGAGGTGAGTGTGAACGTTAAGTGGTAAAACCAAAAGCATCATCAACATTAAACTAGGATCTAGCATACTTCTAAAGGTTGAGGGGCCTTAATTTCTAGAGGCAATATGGAAATACCTAGTACGCCGGAAAATAAAACATCATCTCAATTGAATGTCTTGGGTAGAAGTTGAGAATCTGAAATATCATAGCCAGGAGAACATCACGGAATTCTTCAAAGGGTTTGACAACTTAGTTTACAGGGAGACTTGGAGGCGTAGGAGTAATGATTGTTGGAATATAAATATCTTGACTAAGCATAATGTGCTTTAGTGATGGTTATTTTTCGACACAGTCTTTGAAGGTCTTGAAAATATCTGAGGAAAGCGACACTTCAATGACCATGAGCATACCCAAACAAATCATTCGCAGTAATTGGTAGGGGGTGGTTAAACTGATAGACTACTATTCTTGAGTCCTCACGGTTGTATATAATGATTATGCGTTATGCAGTAGAGATTATGGCCTTCTATTGCTTTTCTCAATAGAGTTGTTCTTGTCTTCTATTCTATCTCTTGAGTCGATCTTGGGTTTGTGTTGGTTTTGCACTAGTTATCATAGTGCTCCAGGCTTGGTATCATGGTATCCGGATGCTTTCTTAAAGGAAGAATAGAGCAAGCTATTGAGAAGCATCAAATTGGATTGGCCATCGTTCGGAAGTTCTTTGTTTGAGATTTGGTGGTGGAAAATCTCATTTGCAACATTGGAGATTCTTGCTTTTTTGGCCTAGAGGAAGTGTTTTTGGGAGAGAGAGATTGGGATTTTTCCGGCAAGTTAGGGTGTGAGATTTGAGTTTCAAGACCTTTTTGGCTGACAAAATTCAAGATTCAATTTTTCTAGTGGGTGCTTACTTTTGTTTGGTGGCAATTTGTTTTTCTCAGCCATCTTTTGGTAGCTTTGGCGGAGAAATTCATGGATCGTCAAGTTCTCACAAAAGTACAAAGCTCATTAATAATAATATTCTATGCTTGGAAGAAGTTCATGATGAATTATTTGATATTTGAAGTGACATGGGGCCGGTGTTTGATGAAGACTGTCGGCCACCAAGTCGTAGGATCTTGTAGGGATAAACCGGAAAGCTTGTGCTCTTGTCAAAATGTTGTTTGAAGAGACAATTGGTCATGAAATCAACCATTTCTTGGGTTGGAGATGTGGTCTCATTTGGAGAATCTCTTAAAAGGGTATGGCTACTCAAATCTTGATCCATAACAAAATGAGACATGCCCAATTAGAGGTGATTTCAAATCGTCACATCATACCTTACTTAGATGACTTGATGGCACTTGGATTACATGTTTTGCTGGTGGAGTGTTAATGCGAAAAGCAGTACGATTCAAGATACCTTGGTTGGTCTTCCTCCTTGGTATGATATTATCTCTTCAAAGATCGGTACAAGGAGAAAATTGAGATATAAGCCAAAGTAACCATTCTCGCAACAAGAGGAGTTGGTCTTGAGAAGCAAAGGATGGGAGAGTGGACCATGCTAATTTTGTGTCTACTTCGGCTGACACCAAGAAGAAGTTTCGATAGCAAAGACTCTAAGTCGAGAAAATGTGAAGTGCGAAGGTAAGAAATCCAAGGAGTTCAAGTCTTTGGAATTGTGGTGAAAAGGGTCACTCACGGTTCACATTGTAAGAAGGAGAAAAGAAAAACTCAAAGGGTAGTGACCGCGAGAAGCACAACAATCAACTCTAAGAGAGAGACAAAGTGCTATTGCATGTGCCGCGCGATCTTTGAATACTTGAATCTTGCGGCGACCAGCACCTTCTGAAGGGGCTGGATTTTGGACTCGAAGCCACGTTTCATCTTACAGGAGATTGATGTGTTTTAGAACTTGAACCTCGTCACGGAGGTGATGTGAAGATGGGTGATGGATATTCTCTTCCTATCACGGAAGGGGATTATAGCTTTTCAATTTGCATGGGCGTGATGTAGTTAGTAAGGTGAGGAATGTCATGTTTGCTCGGGATTCGCAGTCTAATATCATGTCTGCTTTGCTGAATTTGATAAAGCGGTATCCACATTATTCTTGAAATGGAAGCTACTCTTCTTGGGTGCGGAATCCGCCCAGAAGGAATTGATTTGAAAAGTCACATGGATTCCTTGTATGCAGCACGATGGGCCATTTCTTGAGTAAACACAACATATCTTTGATAGTTGATTCATAGGTGAACATGAATGTCTTCTATGTCTTTGGTTTGATGGCGAGCATCACGTAAGCATGCTACGTTTTAAGTCATGTCGAACCTTTGCTTTACACATGCTTTATCTGAAACAGATGGTTACGGTATTCCAGCGCTACGAAATGTGTCAAGCTTGAGTGTCTTTGCATGCCATCTCGGAAAGCAACCTCTTGACCTTTTTTTCCATGTGAGGCTATTCATCGAGCAACTCAGCACTCTTGTTTTGCTACATTCGATTTATTATATATGCGTGTTTCACTAGGTGGAAAGAGGTATTTCTTGATACGTTGGTGATTCGGTCAAATTTTTACTTAGGTGTATACTTTGCCTTTGTAAATCACGAGGTGCTAGCAAGTTCAAGGAGTTCAAAGCGTGGCGAGGCCAGTTAGTAATAAAAAGTTGAGAAGTGACAATGGAGGTGAATATGTTTCTAATGCCTTTGATAGGTTTCTCATGGAAGAGTATTGAAAAACCCGGTTAATCATTCCTCATGCTCATCCACAAAAATGGTGCTGTTGAAAGGGAGGAATAGATCTTTTAGCGATTTGGCAAGATCTATGATGAGTCACAAGCAAGCTGCTGAGATCTTTTGGGGAAGCGTGAAGTGACATGGCATATTTGGCAAATAGGTGCTTACTATAGTCGAGAATGTGACTCCTTATGAAGCATTTTGGAGAGTGGAAACGGATGTGTCTCATTTGAAGGGTGTTTGGATCACGTGGCTTATGCTTCCATACACGTGAAAGGCTGAAAAGGTATGGGAAGTTGCATAGCGGAGAACATCGAAAGCCCTCTTCATTGGGTATCGAGAAAATGTCCAGAGAAAGGTTACAGTTGTATGATCCCTCCAACAGCCTTGAGTTATTATAGCGGTCGGTTCGATTCGTTGAAGATCACGTAGCGCGCGGTGGTATATCTTCAGTGTGATTCTCCTGCGGTTCCTGGCCAACCAGCTGACTTGGATGTTGGAAGTCGATAGCATTTCTTGATAGACCTTTCTCTCCCTCTCTGGTAGGTTTCTCCGGTGAACTCACATTTTACTGAAGTAGAGCGGGATATCCCAATTCGCTTCGCCCCATGGTCCATGAAGCGAGGTTGGTTCCTTTCAAGAGTCCGGTACACATGAAATGCTGTAGCGCTTTTGATCCGGCCTGATGGCCTTTTTGTGTAGCACGCTTGCCTCTGTTTATTGTGAACTACAGGAGTCGACACGTCTCAAGGAGAAACAAATTATTCTACCCGAGAACACATTTGCGGCTGTTGTACATTTGTTGAACTTTGGGGAATCGGCCGCGTCGATGGAGAAGCAGGGGAGAAGTCCTAATGGATCATGTAACCTTGCCTTAATGGCAAGGTCGGGGATCAAGTTGATCCACACCTTTCATAGGCGACTGAAGTGATCGCGATTGGCGTATGCAATGGAACAAGAATACTCTCAATTCTTGAAGCGATGCATGAATGGGTGAACTTCGGTGATAAGCGCGTTATTGGTACGGCAAGTGGGTGTTTAAAAGCAAATTTCATCTTTGATGGGAGTGTAAAGCACAAAGCCTAGACTTGTAGCTTCAAGGGTTTTACGAGAAAAAGGCTTAGATTATGATGAAGTCTTTGCTCCGTAGCAGATATACTATTAGATCGATTATAAAATTTATTTCGCTGCGATAGAAAAGGTGGTTAATGTTTCAAATGGACATTAAGTCTGCTTTTTGAATAGTGATTTGGAGAAGAGGTCTATATGACTCAACCTCAGGGATTCCTATTTATTCAAGGGAAGGGTATTTGGTTTGTCATTTGAAGAAAAGCATTTATGGCAAGCGGGCTCAAGGGTATTGGCATACAAAATTATGCTTTCTTTCTTGAAGCGAGGGTTGTGTGTGAAGTACGTAGACCCCAATCTTTATTACCACAAATCACATGAAAGTAGGAATGTGCATTGTAGTTTTGTATGTTGATGATTTGGAGTATCCTGAGGAGATCTTGATGTCTTTGATTTCTACATTGAAGTTGAAGTTATCTTAGATCCTTGAGATGGTGACCTTGGTCTTCTAATAACATTCTTGCTTAGGTGTAGAAGTGTGGCTGACACTTTCGGATAGCATCTATCTTTCTCGTGAGAGAAATATATCAAAGAAATGTTCACAATGATATCATGCAAGATTGCAAAATTTTGTGGCAAGTCCTTTTGATCCGGGGCACAGGAAGCTTGAGCTTGATTTCCAATGGTGAAAAATGTGATCCCACACTCTGTGAAGCTTGGTAGGGAAGCGTTGATATATCTCTGATCCCGCTGGGCACGATATCTCTTTTCTTTGGCAGTCTTTGAGTAGATTCGCAGGCAATCCCGAGGCGGTCGCCGGAAAGGCTGCTCTAAAGGCTGGCGGCATATCGGAAGGGACTTCCACCGGGAAGGTCTCTTTATGGAGGGTCCTCCTCGATTTCCAGTGAGAGAAAGTTTTTTGTTGATCTGAGATCATGCTAAGCATCATGATAGCGGGAGGTTCTACTTGAGGGGATAGTCCGTTCTTAGGGCCTGCGTCGACATGTTTGTCAAAGACAAACTTCTGGTGTCCCGTCCGGCACCACGGGCCGAGAATTAAAGCACTTTCGGTGTTGGGATCACGAGGAATTGTTGTGGCTTAAACATTTGTAGACCAGAGATCTGGGTACCTCCATCCTCGGTTGTTATATTGTCGCGACAACAATTACAATCCATCTTGCCAAGGATACTAGGAGTACCACCCAAAGACAAAACACCTTGACACCCACTTGTGTTTTGTCGGTGGCGAAGATCAAATGGGATCTTCTCAACTTGTTCATTATCCTCCACAGGGATCCGGTTCATTAAACTGCAACCATTAGTTGGATCAAGTTTCATCAGTATTGAAGGAGCTTGAGCATGGAAAGAGAGCACATTTGGAAAGGGGAGAGAAGGATTACCACGGACTTCAGCTGATTTTCTTACACTTGTGTAACATTTAGGGAGAGTGTTGCGGAATATAAATATCTTTGACTAAACAATGTCTTTAAGCAGTGGTTATTTTCGGCTACAGTCTTTGAGAAGGTCTTGAAATATGCGAGGCGCACATAAATGCGAGCAGACCATCCAGTCTGCAGAAAGTAATTAGTGGTGGTTAAGCCTATTAGACTACTATTCTTAGTCTCGCAGGTTGTATATATTGATTATTACATTATGCTATACAGTACTTTCGAGAGTAGAGATTGTGGCTTTCTATTGCTTTTCTCAATAGAGTTATTTCTTATCTTCTATTCTATCTCTTGAGTGATCTTAAGCGGGTTTGTCTTTGGTTTTGCACTAGTTCTATCAATGATCTCAAGATTACCCACAGTGAAAGTAGTAATCCTAGGGGATTTTGCAAGGGGAAAGAGGTTTTTAGTGCAAAGGGGAAGAGGGCGAGGAAGAACACCGATAATGTATTGCTAAAGGTGTGGATGATGAAGGAGAAGAGGAGCTGACGAAATTTGGAGGTAAGCACAACCCACTTGAAATTTCAAAGGTTTTATCCATGGGTGAGATAACTCTAAAGATGATTTGCTTGTGTTAGATTCAGTCTTTGAAAGATCAGTCATAAAAAATCAAACAAGCTCCAAGGAAGAGGAGAACAAGGGGTCGACTATGTGCAAATGGGAAATGGGGATAATACAAAAGGTTGAAATTATTTGGAATGCTTAAAATATTGATTTGTCGGAGAACAATGGAACTTCGAAATGGAGTTATATGTGCCTTCAATTGCTCGAAATTTAATTTCTGTTAGTCAGCTTGTTGATTTAGTTTACAAAGTATGTTTCGGGAAAACACATTGTAAAATCTTTTTAAGGAATACATGAAATTTCTAGCAAGAAGGGTTGGCAATTTATTTGCATTTGATAATGTAAAGCTTGATGATTCAATCAATTTGCTCTCAATTCCAACAATTAGAAATTGACATGAAAGATTGGGGCATACACACCTAAACAATATTCAATATATGATCAAGCACAATATGATCACTGCAGAAGGGGAAATGGATGAACATTTTGTTTGTAAAGGCTGCATGTTGGGAAACCATACAAGGTTGAGTTTCTTTACATTTTGTTTGTAAAGGCTGCAAGTTGGGAAAACATACAAGGTTGAGTTTCCCATAGGCTAATCGGTCTGCGTGGACGCTAAAAAATCTATTCAATTCTATTCTATTCTAAATCCAAAAAAAAGAGCAAAAGGGATTTTAGACTTAATACATCACAGTCTATGTGCCTATTAAATGTAACCCGGTATATTTGAGAAAGGTCTTCTCCCATAAATATCGCTTCTTTATTTTGCAAATCTTCTTATCTGATATAGCAATTTTTATACATGCATACCCTGAATGAGTGTGGATCAAGGAATAAAAGTTTGCATATGCTGTCCAGCATTTCTCCTTTGCATAGCGTCACCCCTGGAGTGTGAATATGCACCCCGAACCAAAGAAGGGGGTTTTGAGAGGGATTTTTAATTTAAAAATGTTGGATGCAATGGTTTAAGTTAATTAATATTAATGAGTAGTTATGTGTTGGTTGCAAAGGGGTTTCAAGGGGATTTATTCAAGATATTGAATCTTGATGGTTGTAATTGAAAATTAATGTTAACTAGAAGCGTGTGCGGCGTCTTAGGGTGGCAGTAATGTCAGACAAATGGAATAGGTGAATATGTGGAGTGCCATAGATGGGGCTTAAAAATGGAATCAATAGACTGGCAATGGAGTGTGGATATAATTTGGTAGTCAACATGATTATAATTAAAATGAGTTAAATGTCGAGTCTCTCATATGATTGGAACAATATTCGTAATGCGAGTTCTAAGACAACGATAAACTCACCATGATCGTAGCTTGTGTGGTGTTGTATCGCGAGCAGCCGAGGTTGAAGAAGATATTTTTAGTGCAATTTCGCTGATGTCGACATATAGGGGCAATATCGTGGGGAGTTATGTGTCAACTAATATCATTGCATGCATATAAAGCATTCTAGATATAGAGATCCTGCCCTAGCGGTATTTGTAGTGTGAATTTTGGCGATCTGAAGCCATATATATATAGGGGTAAATGCCTATAGGCCTTTGATGAAGGCACAATACAAATGCGCTAATGGCAATTCCATACGTGACGTAAAGGCATATGTATGTGAGAATGTAGAAACCGTAGGGGCATATGTATGAAACCGTTTAGCTTATTTCATTACAAAAGCTTGATCATCTCAAGGTGATTGTTCTCAAATATAAAACCTAAATGATGACCATGGGAACATCTGTAGATTTGGAAAGGGAATATAGTTTTTACTGCTATTTGGATGTTTGCACTATACTACAGGAGGGCAGGAGTCAGCATGTAGGCTAGAATAGAGTTTTCATGTCATGTACTTGTTCTTTGAAATGGGAAACCTAATTTTATAAAGCCTAGAGTAGTATTCAAGTCATTATCTCAAATAGAAAACTCATTTCAAACATGCAAATGGCAGCAAAGTTAAATTTCAAAGATGCATTTTATATGAAATTGAGGACACAAGTGTGAGGCTTTTCGATTGAATTTAGATGGGAGTGCTTTTTGAAGAATCCACGTCCAAATAGTACCACGATTATTACAAAATCATCGCTAATTTCAAAGATTGTAGTTAGTATGCATCATGCAATTGGGTCTCTCCTTTATGGAGCCATATAAATCGACTCTGAGTATAGAAATTAAAGAGCAAATATAAATTTTGATCATCACAACTCAAGACCCATGTATGTTTAAAACCGCTTAAAAGTTTTGAGCTAATAACATAATATGTAGCATAATAGCGAGGGGTTTTCTTTGTGTTTTATGCGCTTTTCACTAAGGTTTCCTGGATTTAAAGTGATATTCAAATGGATGTACTAATCTCGTGCATCTAGGTGCACCATTCACAGGCCATTGATTTTTCCTTTTTAATGGTCAACAACCCGGTGACTCCTGACAAAAGCCCTTTTTATGCGTGTGAGTGCGTAATGGTGTTCCGTGACCGGTGGCGCAAAAGCAAAAGCCCTCTTTTTGTGTGTAGTGCGTAATGGAAAGCTGACCGTGGCACCATGACAAAGCCCATTTTTTTGTGCGTGTGGTGCATAATGGTCAACAACCAATGGCTCAACAAAGAAACCCTCTTTTTGTGTGTGGTGCATAATAGACGCGTAGAAGGGCTTGAAGAGTGACATGAGTGCGGTTTCATGCGGCGGCTTACATTTCTTATAAGCGCTTTTTGATCAGGAGCTGCATTTTGAGATGATTTTTTATTCGCGTTGAAACTCTCTCGCAGGAGTCTTTTGATAGTCTATGATATGGATATATTTGGATTAGAGATTAACTATCACTAAAACAGCAATTTTTCGGCCGGGTTTGGTAGGCTTCCACATCCCTGCAAATTTGGTCTATATCTGAGGGGATTGCACTATTGGATATTGTTTATGGCTCATTAGAATGAAGCTTAAAAATTACCATGCATTTTAGATTTTGGTGATTATTAAGCAAATTCAAGGCTTCTAGATCCTTGTCTTGGCTGTGAAAAAGTTTCCCTTTGGCTTCTCACCACAGAATCCATAGGGCCAAAGGTTGTTGTTAAATTCAGTTGAAAAATGCTTGTGTATGGGTGTTGCAAACTTTATGACTTCGAATAATGGGACAATCTGCTCTATCTTTATGGTAACTTTTACTTATGTGCTATATTTGTTTTATTGTGATGAAATTTAAAGCTACAATTGATGAAAGCCTCGAATGAATTCTAGTTTTTTTACGGTTTGAATTCACAAAATTTTTGTCACCACGGAGAGAGTGAGAGGGGCGTCCTAAGGCCGAAGGGAACCAAATTTTTGCAACACAAACCATTAACATCCAACATATAAAGATTAAATCCCCAACACACCAACAACCATTGGCATTAACAACTTGACACATAACTACATTGAAAGCTGCAAAAGAATTAACCTGACCGTTGGGTCAGTACATTTAATTAAAATCCCCCTTTATTGCTGGTTTGGGTGGATATTCACCGCGAGGGGAGTGGCCGTATAGAGCGTGAGCCCCTCATAATTGTATTTTGCGTATAAAATCAACATTATATAGTATTAGCTTGAAATCTTATAGTATTTCTGCGAATCTTGTTATCTGAGTATAGCAAATTTTGTATTTGCATACCCCACAAGCGAGAATTCACGTCTGATTGTAGATTAAGGAATGAGCATCAAGAAAAAAGATAATCAAATGAAATGATAGCCGTTGCATCTTCTTGCCATGTCATATTGAGTATGAATTCATTATAATTTAAATCTATAACATCAAAGATGCTTGAATGCACACCATGGCATAATGTTCATATTATAGCTTTTCACATATGCACATGCATCCGGACAATTCAAGGTTAAGAGGTGACCGCGTTTTGTATGTACAACACAATGATTGGAGATATCCATTGTTAAGCCTCATCTATATATTCAAAATGTAGCATTAAAAGCTCTACCCTACTTTATTATACCATCTTCTTACCAAATCCAAAACTTTCTACTATGTTCTAAATCTTTGGAAACAACAACATACGCAACATCATGCAAAGCTAGAAAAAGGTGAAGTATATATGGGGACTCGTTAAATTTACCTAGATTTGTTTTATATGGGGCTCAACAACGTAAAATAAAATTTGAACATGATTTATGGGATAGAAAATGATGCTAGAACGCATAAAAATCACGATGAAAAAACGAGCATCACAAATGCTTATGCAAGAAGTTGTAGCTAAAAGCGGATGAATCTTTCATATAGATATTTGAAAAAAATAAAATACTTATATGATAAAGAGAGGTGTTGCATCTTGCAGCAGGAGGCATCTTGGCCAAATCTTGCATGGCTTAAGAATAGAATAGAATAGACCGATGAAGATTTAGAGTGTTGGGCCCTAAAGAAATAGAAATAGTAGATTACTTTAGACATTGGCCCGGTGGTATTCTCCAATATCTTTGTTTTTCAACTTTTATTGCATAATGGGCTTTATTTGAAATGGGCAATCTAGCCCATATAACTAATACACATATTTCTTGTCTATCGGGGAGTGCTATCAACACTTAAATTATTAGGAATCAGAGGATGCAATATAGCTACAACATAGAACATGAATCAAACATTACATAAATTTTTGAAATTAACTATTGGAGAAAAATAGAATAAGGTAGAAATCTTGGGCAAAATATAGAAATTGGATGCATCTTTTACATTCCTAAAACTATAAATTAAGTCTTGCACTGGCTCAAATTCAATCATTACAAGTGACAAGGAAAGATTTTAGAATAGGCAGGATCGATGTGAAAAGCTTAATTGCTTTATAGAACAAAATCTCTATGGGTTAATCTTTTTTTTCAGCGTTCATGTGTCTATCAACAGCATACAAACAGCATGCATATCTTGCATATCACTTAACAACAAATCAAAACATAGCGGTTCTATGAAAACGAAATGTAAGCAATTTATAGGCCTCACACCTCTGTATAAAATTATTGGTGGATATACAAAAGGCATCGATAATGCCATGATAGCATGTATGTAACAAGCACGTACCATCTAGATTTGTTGTTCTCGGAGAAATAATAGGTTAGTTGTCATCAAAACCTATAATTGCTCTGCATTCAGTGATAGCAACGAAACATTGAAATTGTATGAAGTTACGTAAGTCCATCTTAACAATCTCGTCTAACATCAGACCCACATCCATTTTACGACTTTGCAATTATCCTCATACAAATGAAATCGAGGATTACGTGAAAAGGCGTTATAAGACGAATCACGCCATTTTCAAACTTAATAGGCATCGAAACTAAGTGAAGCGCCACAAAGTAACAAAGAAGATTGAGAGAAGATAGCGATACAGCACAAATGGTAAAGAGGCCTCTTTACTACGGATTATCAAAATGTATAACCTTACCTATAGCAGGTAGCTCGCATTACATTTGAAACCCCTTATTTGAGTACAGTGTTGAAATGCGGTAAAGTCCCTTGTTAGAATTTACGTTTGTGGGAATTGGGAGATTCAAATTAACTTTATTTATCTCACCAGGTTTAAAGAGCACACTTTCGTTAGTCTTTGTCGCATCCATAAAATGTTGGCATGCATAGCGGCACAAGTTGACGTCTTTCTCCTTCCCAAGTTTTCATTCCAAACAGTTTTATTAATTGCTTTGCTCACCTGGCTTATGCAACATAAGATATCGGGAAAAACAAATGGGATACCCTCTAAGGTACAAAATTTGGTTTGCAAGCCCGTACAGCTGGCCTCAAGGGTAAACCTACATATCCATATGGCGTTCTGAATGCTTCAAAGTGACATTTTGAAGAACTAAACACTTCTGAATGAAACAAAATGAATGGCTTGAAGTTTTAACATGAATATAATACCTGGTTCTCCCATGAAGAAGATAGAAAACTACACTTGCATAGAAATCGTCTTGAAGAAATCCTTAAAATCCAATTCACGTTTCGGCATCCTACCGATATTAGGGCCAGCGATGAAGAAAACTAATTATTGTTTTTGAACACAAATTCATCCAATGCAAGTTACTGCGCTATACACGGTGAAAAAGATGCAAAAATCATTAGATTCTAGTGGTATATGCTTCCATGGCCAAGGATAAATGCATGACATTATTTTCAAATATCATATTGATATCTTATTTTTCTAGTAATATTATGTAATTTGAAAAAGGTGGACATAGAAAAAGCTAGATTATTTTCTAGCCTTAGCGTAACTCCATTGTTTATGTTGTCCAAGAATTCAGGAAATGGTAGCACGATAAAATCATCTTAGAATGGCAAGGCATACCAATAAACCATTCAAGATAAATAGAATAAAGACCATTTTTTACGGCCAATCCAACATGCGAGTTGAGTATAAGAAAATTCAGGGCACTACAGTCAAATGTTGGTTTTGTTGGCTTGCGAAATGTCAAAAGGAGGCGATAAAGGGATCTGAGACATCGAATTTAGGTATCATTCTACCTTGCATAACCTAATAATACATTAGAAATCCCTTTATCTCTCATATCGACCATGCATAGCTGTGATCAGGACCACCACCTGCCTTTAACACGCAAGCTTCGCCGTGATAAACTACCTATCGGCACCAACGGAACTTACCAAAACAAACTTCATAGCACATATCCTTGTCTAAAAGCATAACTATCAGGCACTTCACTATAACATGTTTTATAACTTGACATATTCAGCAATGGGCGCAATTTGCCAATACTTACCTGGAACTACCGTACATTTAAAACCGGGCATCACCCCCAACAATCAAGGTACAAACAATACTTACCTCTCAAAATGGAGTAGCAATTAGCCCAATGTATAGGATAATTAACCCTTTAGCGAGGTTATTCACATAATAAAGTGAAAATTCTTTTCCATACCACCCATATTATACAGCAGTAGTAAACCCATATAAGCGATCCTTTATTGGATAAAGATTCCACGCATTGACAAACTATATCTTGTTTGTTTGATATTTTTCCTTTTCGGTAATTTCCAGATTCGCATGCCATAGCAGAATTCAAAGAAACTAAAATCATCTACATAGCATAGGATTTAAAGAAACTAAAATGTCTTATGGCTTATTCAAATGTCTTCAACAATGATTGAATAGAAGCAATAATTCTAAGCGTCTAACTTTGATTTATTATGCATGTCTTTTGCCTCTATGATAAATTATCCATTGAGATGGACACACTTAATCTGATTAATACATGCATTCATTCCCGGACCACTAAGCCCGTTATGTGGGCACAAGTGATACCTCAGTCACGGACCACTTTAGATCTGAGAGTGCGACCCATGAGAAGAAGCATTAATGGCAGGCGGAAGTCTTGACATTGGAAAGGAACATGTTAAGGGTGGAAATGCGGACATCTCCACAATCCCAAGGGGACGAGATGTGATCTCTTAGAGCTAGTGATCGGGGAGCGAGGGCTGCCTCGGTATCTTCTGTTACTAAAGGGCGGGCTAGCATTATAAGGTTTGTAGAGGCATAAGATGATGCCCTTTCGTGATATGGATCTTTGCTTTGCATTTTCCAGCGATGTCATGCATGTAATTTTGGTGGAGTTATCTCTACTACCCCAAATTGGGGCGGCAGACACGATACGTCCTATAGCCATCTTTTGGTTCGGTTTCAAGACACTCTTAGCGAAACACATGTTCTTCAACATGGGGAAATCATCTTCCAGAGGACTAGTTTCTCGATGCAGGAGGACCTCTCCCTCTTCAATTATTAACGCAGAGGAAGCTCTTCGTGAGGGCATACAGCACACCTTGAGAGGAAATAGGCGGTGTCTGGGGAAGCTGACGAATTGTTATTCTAGATCAATGAAAGCGCTGAAATCCTTGGGTAGCTATAAGCCTAGATAATTTAGAAGCATAAATTTACCACTAAGCGTTAGCATTATCTTATCTTATCATTTGGTAGCCTTTTGCAATATTTGGTTGTGTGTTTGGTGATGGGGCCTAGTCCAGGCTTTCTAGATGGTATTGCCCTTGCATGTCGTCCCATAACGTTGGGTTTCCGTGGACATAAAATTTAAATATATGTATCTTATCTTTGGACTGCAAAACCAAGAGGGCTGGTTTTAGGAATAAATGCATTTGTTTGAAAATAATCGCCGAGAATAGTGCATGGATTATACCATGTATGCAATGCACAAAAGAAGTCAAGCTACTGATCTGCTGCTTGCGCCAAACATCAAGCGTAGCGATGCATCAACACTTTGGTCATAGAAGACATCATGACTTTTAAGTTGGTGATGGGTCATCAAGTAATAGAAAAATGCCATTCCAAATTTGAAATGTGAAAGGGCGAAAAAATCAGGTGTTGCTTGCGGATGAAATGCCATAATGAAGAAATAAACGCTGTTGCTTGGAATGGAAATGGTGTAAGAAACTTGTTGTGTTATGCAATCACGGACTTTACTCACCATAAGGCGATCCTCGGCTCAAGAATGAGATGATCGTGGTAACATGAGAGCAAAATTGACTTGCAAAGGTGAAATCGTAGAAAGAGAAAAGAAGTTGCATTGGAGATTTTATGATTCCGCTGGCAGTTCAAATTTGCATTGAATGTGGACAAGCCCAGCATCTACCGCGGGAGGGCCCCTTAAGCGGAAGGGAATGCGTATCTTGTCACTTTTATGCGAACTTCCGGCCGATTCTCAATGGCTTCTCATTTTTAATAAAGATGCCCGCGGTTCCTATTACGATACTTGTGACGGTATTTCTATGGATAGGGCGTCCTGCGCACTCCATTTTCATCTTCCTCATTTCCGGTCATCGAGGCGTTCTCTTGGAAGCTTATTGCCTTATTGTTTCTTTTTCTGGCTGCAAGCTACATACGATATTTCTACCATCCTGCGGTTTTGATGGGCATCGATTCGGCTAGCACCTACCATATCCCACCGCGTTGGTTTTGATTATGCATTGGGTTAGATTAGTTTAGTTTGCGGTCGACGTCGCGATAATTTGCTTTAAGCTTTGGTTCTTTTTGTGGTTAGTTCCTCTCTTGATTTATATAAGCTTCACTAGTAGTAGGTGCCCGGCGTTGCTTGGCAAATATTAGGAACATTTGGCCAGATGGAAACTACAATGCATTTCGAGACTCATTTTACCACATCCTAATATAAGCGAGGCAAGTCCATCATTGCTAGGCTATAAGAGGTTTTGTGCATTTGATAACCTTAGTTTTGCTCTATCCATATCCTTTTCCCTCATTTTTTTACCCACACACTTTTCTTTTTCCCTTTTCTTATTTTTCCACCGCACATTTACTTTTCTCCTTCTCTCTCTTTTTTTTACCCTCTTCTCCCTCCTCTTTTTCTTCCCTTTTCTCCTTCTCATTTTTCCTTTTCCCTTTCCCTTTTTTGGCTGACTTTTTTCCTTCCCTTTTCACCTTTCTCCACCCCTTCCCATTTTTCTCATGCTCTTTTTCCCTTTTCTTTTTCCCATTCCTTTTGCTTTTCTCTTGCCCTTTTCTCCTTGCCCTTTTGCATTCCACCCCACCTTTTTTTTTAATGTTTTTCTTCCTCTCCTCACCCTCTTCTTCTTTATCCTCATGTCTCTTTTTTTGTTTCTTCTTCTTTTTTTTCTCATGCCTTTTTCCTTTCCTTACGCTTTGCCTCCATTTTTCCTTTTCCTTTCCTTCTTTTTCATCATTTCCCCCACCTTTCCATTTTCAGGTGCTTGCACTTTCCTCTTTCCTTTACCTTTTCCTTTTTCTCTTTTCCCTTTCCCTTCCCTTTCCCTTTCTCTTTTTCCTTTTCCCTTTTTCCCATGTATTTTCCATTCCCTTTTTCCGCTTTCTTACACCTTTCTTAGCCTTTCCTTTACCCTCTTCCCTTTTCCCGTCCTATTGCCCTTTTCCTTTTTTTTTTTTTTCCTTTCCCCATACTCTTTTTTCCTTTTATTTTTTACCCTTTCCTCACCCCTTTCCCTCTTCAGTTTTTAAGTTGCCCTTTTTCCCTTCCCTCTTTTCCATTTCCCTCCTTATTCCTTACGTCTGTACTTAACACACTCCTTTTAGCCTCCCATTTTCTTTTCCTTTTTCCTTCTTTTTTCATCCTTTTCTCTTTTTCAGCACACTTTTCCTCTTTCCTTTCCACCCTTTTTTTTCCCTTCTCTCTTTCCTCCATTTTTTCCCACACCTTTTCCATTCCATTTTTTCCACCTTGCTTTTCACATGCCCTTTTCCTCCTTTTCCCACCCTCTTCCCCTTTTCCCTTTTCCTCTTTTTCTATTCCATGTTTTCTGTTCTCTTTTTTGCTTTTTAAGCTTTTTACGCTTTTCCCTTTTCTCTTTTTCCATCTCTTTTTCCCTTTCTTTTTTTTCCTTTCCCTCCACCTTTTCCTCTTCTCGTGCCACTTTCTCCTTCCTCTCTCTCATTTCCCTCTCCCTTTTCCTCATGCCTTTTCCTTTTTAGCCTCCTTTTTCTTTTTCCTTCCCTTTTCCTATTTTTCCATGCCCTTTTTCCCTCTCTACTACATTCTTATCTTTCCCTTTTTCCCTTAGTCACCTTTTTCGTCTTCACATTTTTATTTTGCCTTTTTCTTCCTTTTCCTCCTTTCCTTTTCTTGAAACTTCATATTACTGTCCCTCACCCTTTCCCCTTTTCCTTTTCGCAGGTGTCTTTTTTTCCTTCCTTTTTTTCTCCCTTTCATTTTTTCTTTTTCCCTTTTAGGTGCTCTTTTCCCTTTCCTTTTTTCCTTCTCGAGTCTTTCCCTTTTGCAGGTACCTTTGCCTCTCACTTTTGCTTGCTTTTCTCACGCCCATTTTCCCTTTTCCTCTTAAAGAGATTGAGCATGGCCAATCATGTAGTGTGGTGGGAAGTTGTCACGATAAATCTCGGCCTTCAAATGCAATCAGGCGATCTCAGCTATCTAGAGTAGGTTTGATGCAAGACATGCGCTAAAACTTTATAATATAAGAAGATGGGTTCTTGATCCCGAGTTTTTTGGATTTGTATCTTGTGAGATCTTGATCTTGCTGGCAGGTTGGAGTTTTTTCTTGGTTAGTTCTTTTCTTAGTCTTTCCCTGTTTGATTAGCCCGGCCAATCTGATGCAGGTGCACAGAGTTCTTGTAGTCCCCCTTTGTTTTGTTTTTTCACGATTTTGCGGGTGGTACTCGTATTTGGATCCAATCCTATTCCATTCCGCCTTGTTGGCCGGTCCTAGATTAAATGCATATTTGTCCTACATCTGTTTCACTTGGTTGCTTATAGATTGTTTTTCTTTGATTTTAGTGGTTTTGAACTTCCGATTTGGCTTGCTCAATATACTTTGCTATATATTATGCTTGATGTCGGTATGTGATTGCACCGAATTTTACGGATCTTCCTTTGGTTTTCATCATTTGTGGCTCACGTGCGATTACATCAATCTAACTACTTGCTTTTACCTCTTCTTGCAGGTTTCTCTATAGTGCGCCCACGGATCTCTGGCCCGGTATGCAGTTTTAAATAAATACGGTCATCCGTTGGAAATGCGGCATATATTCCTTTTTTATTACGAGGTTCTCGGGAGGATAGGGATTCAGAGGGATTGTCTTCCTGTGATTCTTGATGCTCCATTCCTATTTCTTGGTCCACTTTGAGGGCTGAGCATCCTTGGTGTGGGGCTTCTGGTTTGCGATTTTCACAGCGGTTTGATTTGAGCTCGGGATCTTGGAGTTTGCACATGTACAGCGTAGCGGAAGAGCTCGAGATAAATTCGATTAGAAGGCTACCTATGCGAGGGGTCCCGATTCTGTAGCCCTCCTCAAGACAATATGCAACTACGTAAGTTTGTCCCGCTTCGTAAGTCGGTTATAATATGTATCTGCGGTAAAGTGGTAATGTAAAACCCCAGTTTGATGTGTTGGATAGGTAGATGGTTTTTCACTTAGAGGTCATGAGTTCAAGTCTCTCCATACACGGTTTGATGTGTTGGGGTACTCCTCCGCGCCACAATTTTCGGTTTAGG
This sequence comes from Isoetes taiwanensis, assembly GCA_021234155.1. NCBI lineage: Eukaryota > Viridiplantae > Streptophyta > Lycopodiopsida > Isoetales > Isoetaceae > Isoetes > Isoetes taiwanensis. Next base: position 11,421,304 of record JAJEKV010000016.1, on the reverse strand, counting down.
TTGATGGTTCAGTCTCTCCATACACAATTTTTTAGTTTGGTTATTGAGTTACATTAGGTGTTTTGGGTCCAAGTCTTGGTATTATTCAATTTGGATTAGATTGTTTGTGTATCCAAGTCTTGGTATAGAACAATTTTCAAATTCATTTGTGTAGATCATTTCATCTTATTGACTCTCAATATACTCATTTATATGGTCATGGGTACAAGTCTTTCACTATATAGAATTTTTGGGTTTTATTATTTGGGTTCAAGTCTCTCAATGCACTAAATTTTTTAGGTTATTTCTTAGGAACTACGTTTTGGAACCTTCCTTTTTAGGATAGGTCGCAATAGGGTTAATCTGAGGAAGCTACTCTTGGAGATCCCATTTAGTATGAGTTGTTGCTTTCGTTCCATTGGTTTTTATCTGAGAGGTTATAGTATCCTAGTCGGTATTGCTTTGGTGGTTCGTTTCGCGGTTTAGCTATTAGTTCTTGGTTCCGGTTCCTTTGTTGCCAGGAATAATTTCCCAAATAGCGACTAACTTCTCCTTTTTTTCCTTTCTGTGGGTTTGCATCCTATTGTGTTTCGCGCATTCCATTCTTTATGCTCCTCTTTTTTGTCACAAAGTGTATGCATTATGTCCATATTTTAGGCTCCTCTTTCTCTAGCGATTAAAATTTCTCCTTTCTTCGGGTTTCCCTGTGAGTTTGCACATTTTAGGTACTTTATGCTCCTCTTTACGTGACATTTAACTTTATGTTTCTTCCTTTCTTCTTGAGTGGGCCTCCCTATTGAGTTTTGCACGTTTCCATACTTTATACTTCTCTTTTCGGTAGGCCAAGGCGGTACGCTTTCGATGGTATTTTCAATCCGATTAGATTGCTAAGGCCTCTAATTGTATATCTTTTCATTCGATGTGGTCAAAGTTTTTATTTGCATAGGCGATTGAGAATTTTTATAAATTCGTATTTTACTTAGCATTACAATTGACTTCCAATACGGATCGAATTAAATTTGCTCCTTTGCATATGAGCTTTTACTGAGCTTCATTTTGGTGAGAGCATCCTGTTTGGGCATTTAATACCTTGATTAATGCCCTGGATTGGTTATATAGCAATTCCATGGATCCTATTAGCATTCTCTATATTGGTGTCCCTTGCGCCTATCTTGATCATTAGAACCGCATCTCGTTTTAGTTTCATTTAGACATGTTTTCTTAGCTAAGTAGCTCTTTATATGTTTTATTTGCATTGTAATTTTAGTTTCACGGATGTGAACACCCATTTGGCATATAGACATGGTTGGTTTATATAGTTGACCATTTCATAACATTTGTATCTTTTCATTCTTGTGGCATGTTCCATCTTTACTATGCTATTCTTCTTCTTATTAGTTTCTTCCAATATTCTTGCTAGAGTGTCTTTTTTTTCCATCACGCTTAGAAGTGCGGTTTCTCTTGCCCATTTCATGATGTTTGAGTTTTGTTCCATTTAATAGCATACTTTAGGGTTGAAGTTTGGATTTATTCATTCTAGGGGAGACTTAGCTCGCCATTCTTAAGGTGTCATTTACATTTTGTTCTCCCACTTTGCTTCTACTGCTTAGGCGTCTTCCATTTATACGAAATCAACACCATATAGTATTAAAGCGAAATCTTATAGTATTTTTCGCGAATCTTGTTATATAGTATATGGGAGAATTTTGTACTTGCACTTACCCACAGGTAGAACTTTATATACGGTATAGATTAAGGAATAAGGGGTGAATATGCCTATCCAGCGGCTCGTTGCAGTCACCCATGAATATGCACCCAAACCAAGGGTTTAAGGGGATTTTGAATTTAAATGTGTTGGACCCGATGGTTGTGATACGTGCGTAATGATAGTATTGGTTATGTGTTGGTTGTTAATGTCGATAGTTTGTTATGTGTTGGTTGTTATGTGTTGGGATTTAATTTTTTTATATATTTGGATGTTAATGGTTTGTGTTGCAAAAAAATTTGAAAGCGCCAGGGACCTTAGGGGCGTCACCTCCTCACAGGTAGACAAAATTTTTAGGAATTCAAACTAGAAAAAAGCCCCAGGGAATTCATTTGGAGACTTTTGCATGGCGGCTTTTGAATTTTATCCTTGATAAACAAATAAGGCATAAGTAAAAGTTGCCATAAAGTTTGCTATGAAAACCCCTGTTGCTATGCTACATATTGTTACTTAGCTGCTTCTTCTCTTTCCTTGGTAACACCAGTATTGTTTTATCGATCCATATGATTTTGGATGCTCCCGTCCTACAGCTTAAAGATAATGCATGATTCACCTTATGGTTCAGATTCAAAGTTCCAAACCTACAATACATTCACTTGTGACCTTTGTTTTCTTTGTCTGGCGTGACATGGGGCAAAAGTGGAATAATCGCTGTTGTGCATAGAATCCAGATTTGTTGGTGGAAGCTAAAATTTTGGGCTAGCATATGAACAATCCGTGACGGGGAATATCCAGAGTTTGACAGCCAGAGGGCTAAATTAAAAAACAAATACATTTTTGTGAGCAAAAAATCCATCTACGTGGTAGTAAAATCCACTCGTAATAGAATCCAAAGAGGGGCAGAAGTACACATGCATATACATGCACACACGCCACATGCACATGCACTTACTTTTCACGTACTTTTTATATACATGCACATGCATGAACATGCACATGCACACACATGCACATGCATGAACATGCACATGCACACACATGCACATGCATGTGCACATACACCATACACATGATGTTCATGCACCTGAACACATCAGAAGAATATGACCTCCGGATTGTCCCAGCCAGCGAAAATCAGCATTTTATAAAGAGATTGCACTCTAGAAATACTATTTATACACCTCCGCCAAGATACAACAACGAAATCATAGAAAAACCATGTGAAAAAGCGTATAAAAATCTAAAAGTAACCCCGCATTATTGTCTTTTTGCGTATGACTGTCTTTATTGGAGGATTTCTTTGGGTTTTGGTTTATGCTGGTTGCCGATGTGTGGGCGATTCCATGAATTTTTATTCTTTTATGCATATGAAGTCCCCTTTTATTGTTTTAGTTTAGGTCGGCCTGACAAGTTCCATTGTCCAAGATTTAGCAATCTAGCTTTCTAAGTTTGTGCAGCTTTTTAAGTACTTTCGCATGCTTAACATGAATTGAGGGACTATGGCGTGACGTTGGATGGTTCTGGATGAGTTAAGTTTTATATGGGTGCAAAGGTTGCATGGAAATTATCTCTTAAGGTTTTGTCTACATTGACTTGGCTCTAATTACCTTGGATACATTCTTTTTATATGAGATCAGGGTATGTACATGTGAAAATGACCTCTAGGATTCTCGTATTTAGGCTCGTCTGCTTTGCCGTGATTTGTTCACTTTCATCATGGTATATATGCTTGAGAGTAATTTTAATATCTTTTTGGTTAAAATTAGGTTCCCTTTATTTGCTACTACTCGGTGTCTTTGTAGCTTAATGCATTTGGGGTTCTTGAGTATAAGTGTGTCCTTTATTTATTCCTTTGATGCAGAAGCTTAGTCGCGGAGGTGATTCCTGCTTCTAAGCGTGATTGCTAGATTATATATTTCCATAATCTTCACTTCGAGGTTTTCTCTCAAGCTTTGTATGTTTGTTGTTGGCATTGGTATGCGATGAATATGTACATAGTTCGTTCTTTCCGTTGTTCTAGCCTTTGTTTAGGCGTTTGATCTTCTCCATGCACTCTTGTCTTGTTTCCATGCACTTTTATTTAGTCCTAATGGTCTAGTTTGGTTAGCATGATTTTCATAAAGAAGCGATTTCATTAGGTCTAAGATGTATCCGGTTGAAACTCTCTTATCATGGTAGGGGCTAGGTGTGTTTTGGATTCTTGTCCGGTTATACATGGGTATCCCGTATTGCCTTGACCTCTTTTCCCAGTTAACGCTCTCGTCTTTGATCGGTATGTTTCAGTTATATTTATTTTTAAGATGCTTAATCACGAGTTTGGTTTAGATGCTTTGTTTATTCCATTTCTTACTGCGGCTTATTCGAGGTCTCTTGCTCTTGTATATACCTTTTTGTTCATTTTAGTGTCGTTTTCTCTATGTTCCACATATCTTTTGTTCCTTTTCATGATCCTATGTTCGTTCCAATTGTGTTTATTTGTCATTTCGTCTTCGTTCTCATTTAGTTCTTTTTTCTTCTTGTTGGTTTGTTCTTTATTCTTCTGCTCCATGTATGCTGGTGCGTTCCTTGTTAGATTTTTGCTTAGTTCTTTTTACCTCTCTTTCACATATTCTTCTTATCCTCGCTCCTTCGTTTAATCATTGACGTCGTAGATCTATTTTAAATCGTTTTGTCCCTTATTTGTTCTTTCTCTTGTGTTTGCTCAGCTCATCTCTTGAGTCGCCTTAATATTGCTTTGCCCCGCTGGTGACAATATAATGTTTTTGCCCGTCACCCTGGTTATCCAAGTTTCCCCACTAGCCTTGCTTAGCCATGTTTTCTTTTTTGTCCCATTTGTCTCTTTCATTCGAAGCATCCTTTTTTCGCTCGTTCTTCCATCAGTTTGCTTCTGCCCTATTGCCTCCTCGTCTTAGTTTGCTCCGTTCGTTAGTCTAATTCATCCTTTTTGGCCTTGTTGATCATTTTTTCAATACCTTCTTGTACTTTATTCTCATACTCCGTCAGTTCCTTTGTTTTACTTCACCCACCTTCTCTTTGTTCCTCTACTATGTTCTCATGGTTCTTGGTTGCTCTATGCCTTGACGTATTTTTTCCTTTTTGCGATGATATATTTAGGTTTTGGAGTTTTTTGGATGCTTTTGGTGCATATATCTCTAAGAGTTCTATTCTGTATCATTTAGTCTACGTGCTTTATGTATTTGTGTGTTTTCCTTGTCAGTTTTTTGTTGAGTCCTTGTAGCTCTTTTAATTCCTTTGTCTGTTCCAGTTTGACCCCTTTAACTCTTTTAGGTAGTGCATTTTCTGCTGTTGCTTTTAATTTCCTCGTTTCTTCTTTCTTTTGTTGCCTTGTGCTCCACTTTGACCTCCTTAACTCCTTTGCGTCATGCCCTTCTTGCCTTTGCTTATTGCCTCGTTTTTCCTCCACTTTGTATTGCTTCTTCTATTCCAATAACTCCATTAGTTCCCTTAGTTCATCATGTGTGTATTATGCTAGTCTTTCTAGAATGCATAGCTTTCATATCTATTTTGACTATGTCTTCTCTTGATTCAACTTAATTCTCTTTTTCATATTGGGATCCATATGTCATGTTCTTTGCCCACTGCGTTGATTATCCCTGTTATTCTATCATTCTTGCTTTGCAGTTTTCAGGTTGCCCCCTTTTCCTGATTTGTTCTATTCATCATTCTTGGCCAATTTTTTCTTTCGTTTCACTTTTTGCCTTTTATTTAGATACGTCGTCTTGGTTTTGCTCCATGCCTTTGAAGTAGATTCCTCTTCTATCGGCCAACTAGTTGTATCATAGGACCCATCCTAGGAATGCCCGCGGTTCTATTGCGATAGCAATAGAACCGACATTCTGGATGGGGGCGATCTACCACCTCCTATTTATCTCGCCTCCTTCCTCATTTCGGTCATGGCGTTCTCTTGAGCTTATTTTCCTTATTGTTCTTTTCTAGCTCCACAAGCTTCCCGCCCCCCTCTCCCTTTATCATATCTGAGCTTGTTGGTCATTTCTTTATCCGTTTTCCCGTTTTCTCATTTCATGTTCCATCGTTGAAGTTGATTCGTTTCCTGTTAGTTAGTGGGTTATCGTATTTGTCTATTTGGCTATACTTCTCGGGTCATTTGCGCGGCCTTTGCATTTTTTTTCTCCATGTTTGGCAAGAAATCCTTCTTCTCTATCCTATCAATTTCCCTCACCCTCCCTCCCTTGATGGTTTTTCATTTGATCGTGTTCGTTATTTCCTTTTCTATGTCCTTTAAATTTGCATTCTTGATTTCCTCAGCGTGGCTTTGTAGCCTCTGAGGCATACTGATTGGTTTACTCTTTCTCGGTATGGCACTACTATTTTATTTATTCATTCATGTTTTCTCTCGGGGTGGCATTGTAGCCTCCCGTGTCGGTCAATATTTATTATTCATGTTTTTTTCTCTCGGCGTTGTAGCCTCGGCGTTGTTTGCCTCCGATGGATCATATTTATTGTTTTTTTCGGCGTGGCGTTGTAGCCCTATGGCATCTAATTAATTCGGTTGTTTTTCAGCTTTGATGGTCATTCCTTGTGGGTTCCCGATTGGTCATTTGTTGTTTCTTTTGGGCGTCAAAGACCTTGGAGCCTGGTTCTTCTTGCCTATGGCATCTAATTCATTAAAGTACTTTTTATTTTTTCTTTACCAGAAAAGTACCGCAAAAAGACTGGCTTGGGAACTTGATTTAATAAGTTTGAGGTTAATTCATTTTAGGGTCTTGTATTGGTTTGCCATATTGACATGTTATTGACCTTCAATTCAAAACTACTTGCTTGATTTTCCTCAAAGACCTACCAGTTTTAGTACCAAGTGTAGGTACTTTTGGTTCTTCAAAAGTGGATGAGGAGCAATCTTTACCCGAAGTCGTCTCACCTTTGCATCGACCAAGTGGCGGATAGAACCATCTTTTATGTTGTATTCTTGGTTTCATCATGCTCTCGATGATTGTCTAGTTTCGGAGCATTTAAAGTTCATATTTCCAAATTTATCTATCCCTAGTGAGGGGTCCATTTGTACTCAATGTTTTACAAAGCTCAATAAGAACACCACTTCACTTCGGCCAACTAGTTGTATCATAGGACCCATCCTAGGAATGGTAGTTATGTGTATACTAAAAAAAAATTTGGCCCTTCGGGCCCTAACAAAAGCAAACACCTAACAGTCTAATATTAAAATAGCAAGTTTTTATATTAAAAAATCTAGAATATATGTATATAAATAATGTGGAATAACTAACAAATCATCGTGAAACAATCTATGAATGTAGTTCTAAGGGTTCAGGGATTTGAACCCTAGTATTCCCAATTCTTCCCAGGGCTAGCATTACTTACAATGACTGGTAGCTTTTCAAGCAAGAATATTTCCAACAAATATTTTGACATGCTAAACAAAATCAGGCAGCTGCTATATGCAGGTCTTTCAATAAGCCAATCCTCCTCTGCACTTACCAGAAATTTCACATGTCTTGCAATATTTTGCGGTATGTGAAGATCGCCACCATGCATTCACGAGGCATTTTGCGTGCCATTTCGGTGTGACAAATTTAGATCCATTTTGGTGCCTGCTAAACATAGATGCAGCCTAAATTAAAGTCTTATAAATCTCTAAGCTCTTGTCAACACAGATCCCTGCTAACAAAAAGAAATAACGGTTTCATCAGGCAGTAGAGAAGATGTACAGAAGATATACGCCACAGAGGAATGCAGAATATAAACATTCTATCCCCGTCCTAGTGGGTTGAATCATCCTCTTGATTGGAGCGTAACTAATACTTGGAAACAATGGTTCATAGTTGCAGTAGATGGCTCGAAATGGGAATCAATTGCTCTATATAGTTTATCATTGCCTTTACCACTAATGCCACACCAGGAATGCAATGAACTTGCACTTTGACATATCTGCAGATAGTTAAGGAAGGCTTTGAGGACGTAAATAGTTTTTAAAACAACTGGATTACTAGGAGTCACTAATATCTATAGGCTTGCTAAGAACATTGCATGTGATTGCCTAACCCGTATATGATGGATGCATGGAATAAATTACTACTACTATATTTTTGTGTAAGCCGAAATAGGTTTAGCTAAACTACCTTCAAATTGGGGTTAGAAGTTTATAACACGTGGCTAAACTAAATGATTTTTCTCCATTGTAGTTTCCTGTTTTTGGCTAAACTTTCACAAAATGAAGAGGCAAATATTAGCCATCACATTCCAAGCATTTTGGCAAAGACATTCAATTTATAGTAAATACAATGTAATGCAATATAGATAAAGTAATGACAATCAACATAATATAGCATAATTGATGGAATTATTATCATTGTTATGACTTCCTTGATATGAAGAACGAAGACATAAAATTAAGACACAAATATACATGAACATGTTCAAAAACCCAAACAAAAAAAGAGTACATTATTCTTTTCCCTCTAATGCTTCAACTTTGTACTTGAAACAAGAAAAAAAATGAAAAAAGAAAAAGAAAAAGATAAACTCTATTTGATAATTTCTTAAAGTTGGTACATATATTGGTGCGGATTCTGGGCTAATCTATCCATTTTTCCAAGCCCATTCTATCTTAGGTTTAGCTAATCGATGTCCTAATAGATATGTTTGGAGGTAAAGGTTTGACTATTCAACCTAAAAGCTCACTTGGGCAGCAAAATAATTAGGCTAAAATTTTCCTTTTTTTTGGCCTTTTTTTCATTTACTTTAGCCATTTTTCTTGGCAAAATTGCCACAAAATAGACTGGATGCAGTTGGTGAAAGAAGAGAAGCTCAGAGATAAGCTTAGAAGTGCAACTAGCAGCCCGTCATCTACTACTAATATGGCTCTTACTACACAATGACATTTACTTGAAACATTGTAGTCTCTCAACCACAAAATAATTAAGAAAGAAAATGGCATAGCGTATCTCTATGGGTGTCTCTATTGATTGACAGCAATCAAATGCAATTCATAACAATTTTTGCTGCAGGTTTCAGCTTTGATGTTCATATTAAAGCCAAAAATCCTGTCATTTGAGGCTTACAAATTTCAGATTAAATACTTGAGTTGCACTGTGAAGAACTCTGCATTAGATACTAAGCAATAGACAATAAGAAGTGCCTTTTTTTTTTTGCAGAGATAAAAAAGATTGTAAGAGATTTTCTCTGGTGTACTGATAAAGGAGGCACTGTGAAGGTGGCGTGGAAGAAATGTATGTTGTTTAAACAACAAGGAGGACTTGGTATGTTGGATCTTTCTTTACAGGGTAAGGTCTTAGCTTCTAAGCTATTGTTCAGTTTGTTGAAAGATGATTGTGCATCACCAGTTATGAAGTTACTTAAACAATCAGTGAAGAAGTGTATGGTTTTTCATAAGCGAGGTGTGAGAATTGCGATCCCTTGGGCGTTGTTATATCCATTGAAAGCTTATTCACATGCCTCTCCGATCTTGAAAGGCTTTGCCGGGCCTGGAAGGTAGTCCGGCCAGTGATTACATTTGATTGGGAAGCTTGTCTTCGGGCATCTTCCCCCTTTTGTGGTTGCCTTTGTATACTCATGGACAACTACACCCGGTTGTAGAATTTATGCATCGCATTCCCAAGCAAGGTGGAGGAGGCGCGGTATTATTTCTATTGAACGGTGATATTTTGGTATTGACATTGCTCCTTGGCAATGGTTTCGGAGAAATATGGGTTGTTGGATAAAGATATCGATTATATGGGCTTATGTAGCAAGTGCTCTTCCTTTAATTAAGAAGGTTGGTGACGGAGATCTTTGGAACTTTGTTCAAGGTATTAAAGAAGGCAAGAAGCTAGTAAGTTCATGCTACATTGCTTATATCCTCAAGTACTTTATCACCCTTCGAAAATGGCACTTACGGACTTTGCCTTCTCAATGGCAATCCATGGAACCTTGTTTGGTCTAAATATAATCCAAAGGTAAATGTTTTACTTTGGCGGGTGATTCATCGCTCTTTGAGAGTTAATGAGATGGTTCATCGCTTTAAGTAGGAGTAAGCCCACTTTGCCCAATGTGTGGCGGTGCATTGAAACATTGGAGCATTGTTTATATTTGTGTGAAGAGTTGAGTAGTCTTAGGTCCGGCTGCATTCTCTTTTGGAGTATCTTTGGATAGTCGGCACTTTCTTTTGGGTATTTATCCAAATCGATGGATTGCTTCTAAAAGGATTGCATTTCACATGGCAAAGTCTTGGCTAATATGGAGTGTATATGGAGGCGGCGAAGAAATGTCTTTAATGATAAGCATATTTCTTCTCGGGTGGTACTTCAAGAAATTAAGTAAGAAGTTGTATAATTGCTTTTCGGATCTTCAATTGGCCTGATCGTATTAAATTTCCAATATGGAGTGATCATCTAAAAGTGATTGATGCTTCAGGGATATTTCTTACTTCTGGAAGTACTTTGTAATATTTTGAGTGTATAATATGAAGTAAAACACGTTCTTCAAAAAAAAATAAAAAATAAGAAGTGCCATCATTCACAAAACGTCCACATTCTGGACATGATTAGTGCACATTTAACTATATGAAGAAAATGACTTTCATTTGAGGAGCTGCTTTGACAACAGTATTCTACTATAGCAGTATTCTACTATAGCATTCAATGGAGTTTAATCCATTATCTTGTGGAATTGTTAAAAGGGGAAGCTATTGAATAAGATTTGGAATGGTTCAGGAGGGTATTCGTATCCCTGAACTGTATTAGGGTGCTTTCCCATGGGCAGAAAACCTCCAGGTTTCCTGAAGGTCTGATCTGCTTTTCCAATGTTCCCATGAGCTGAGAACCGGAGTGGCTGAGGTTAAGAACCTCATCTAGAAAATAATCCCGATGAATACTTTTGGACCTGGGCCTGACCTCATCCAGGTCCGTCCATGGGAAAGCACCCTTAGTCTGATGTCAGCAAATAGGTTTCAGGATCTCAATGATCGGTTTCGTGTGGTTGGGCCCTATTTTTTGGGTTGCCCCTAGGGGGGCAAACCCTCGGTCATGTGGGTTTCTGGCATATTCTAAGCATATGCCAGAATATACCTAAGATATACCTGTGACTGCTAAAACCCATTTCCCTCTAAATGGGCTGGTCACTTCCGTTGTGGGGTCGGGACGTTTGAACCGGATAAGCCTTCCGGCTAAGACAAACGAGCATAGGGCTATGGCACGGTCGCGATTTGTAATGCTTACGCTCTTGTGGAGCGATAAATTTGCTTATGGCTATATAGAAAAAGAGTTCGAATTTCGTGAGGATATTTAAGCGATCTTTGGTGAGGTAAGAACATTTGATTAGAAATGCCAATACTTGTGTCCATGCTTGAGGCTAGAATGTCTAGGGCAACCCGGCATCATGTGCAATGTTTCATTTCCATTAATCCCAGAATATGTCGCACGAAGGGAGTGTTTGGTAGTGTGCTTTAGAAAGAGGATCTTGAGATCTTTCTTTAAGGATTCGAATTCAAAGAAGGATGTGAGTTTACATCCTTGTTACGGCATTTGTTCTTTGTCTTTACATTGAATTTTAACACTCACTATCCGGGATGTTGAAAAATCTAGCTACTTTGAGTCCTCTTGACAATTTTCGTTTGGTCGGTTTGTTGATGCATTGCAAATATCATTTCGTTTAATATTAACTAGATGTCTATCTTGAAATTCTTGCTATATGTCATTTCTTAGAAGGCAAGATAGGTTACACATAATGCATATCTAAATGTCATGCTGAAGAACAGAGGGCCATGGGATAACAATAACTAAAAGTGCTTTTGTACTTTTCAAATATATTTAAGAATGGTAAATTCGTTCCTTAACAGGGTGCTATATTCTACAGGGTTGACAAGGCCGTAGCTGCATGTGAGCAGTGGACATCCTCTGTGTTTCTTGCAATGAAAATGACCCTTGATAATTATGTGCAAAACAGGTATATGGTTATATGGTTCAACAACGCTTCCATAAGAACTTTCTTCTTATATGCATCTCATTATCGCTTCATGTTTTGCAGCTTGCCTTTTTATATCCTTGGAGGCGAGTTTGATGGATCAAGTGGTACCAAAGAGCAGTTGCTTGAAGTATGATGGTGCATCTACACTGTAATTGTGGATATCTGGCTTGAGGAAAGACAAACTCATTTGTATGAGTATACATTCTTGCAGAAATTTAAGTCAGCAATATCAAAAGGATTTGATCCAGATAAGGACTTTTCCAGGGTCGGGATAGCTAACCAAATAACAATTCTTAAAGGCAAAACAGAAGAGATTGGTAATCAAGTTAGAGCTTAGGAATACCGTGTTTGAGCCAAAATTTCACTTTCATTTAGATTTCAGTATTCATATGCCATGCTTTTTTATTGCAGGAAAGCTCATTCAAGAAATGTTGATGCAAAAATATGGAGTTCAGAATGTGAACTATCACTTTATGAGCTTTAATACAACTTGTGATGCTACACAGGTGAGGCATATTTCTAGATATACTTTGGTACGATCCGCACCTAACTGGTTATTATGTCACTTGTCAATTCAGGAGAGACAGGATGCGATGTACAAACTAGTTCGTGAGAAGCTGGATTTGATACTTGTCATTGGAGGGTGGAACTCAAGTAATACATCACATTTACAAGAAATTGGGGAGCTTAGTGGCATCCCATCCTATTGGATTGACAGTGAGAAGCGCATTAGTTGGCAACAAAATTACTTACTTGCTTAATGTATGTTATATATATCTGCAGTCATATCAGTTGTTGGCAGGATTTTTGAAATATAGAAGTTATGTATGCAGCATGGTGAGTTACAAGAAAAAGAGGATTGGCTTCCCTCTGGTGACATTACTATTGGCGTTACATCTGGTGCTTCAACCCCTGATAAGGTATGGAATGCATATTTTGAGCTGTGCTATTCCCTTCCATCATTTGGCATTTTAAAACACACTAGAAAAAGTTATGTATGCCATTTATTTGAAGAGAGGAATAAGAAAGAGAATAGAAAAGAAGAATATATGCTGCTACACTGGTCAGTGAAGTACAATGTAGAGCTTCTAGCATTCATAAACTTTTAAAATCTGACTGCTTGAGCTTCCCGGAGGATAAGAACCTCAGGTGCCACATACTTATGACTTTCATTTGCTCTTGTTTCACGATTGCATTTGAAGATTTGAAATAGACACCATTCAATAAGAATCTGATCGATGCAGCTCTTTTGGTTGAAGCATATTTTCTTGAAACACTTAAAACTTATCTAGGCCGTCCTCAACTATAGGCAGGAAAACATGCCTCATGTCAAAAAATGGGTCAGTTAAGAATATCTGCACTATATGCTACATGGGCAAAGAACAGCCTCTTCTCTATCCTAGATCTGAAAGAATTGGAATGGAGGCAGCTTAAGCTCTATATATGTCTTTCAAGAACAAAACAACTTTACCTGTCTATCATGCTCCTCTTCCATTGTATGTTCTTATGTGAGAAGTTTAACAAAATAGCTAGTATGAATTACCTCCATTAGAGGTCTATTTCTTCTGGCAGGTTTCCATAGAGGACAATGGAAAGGATGGCAGGAATATTAGTTGAAGAAAGAAATCCTCTTAGACAAATTGATTTTGTAGATTGGATATATTTGTTTTCCTAAATTGGTATAATGAAACGCATGCAGGTGGTTGAAGATGTATTGAAAGTTGTATTCCAGCACAAAAGTCAAGAGATGACCCTTCAGAAGGTGTAATTTACCAGTTTTTCCTAAAGAAATACGCAGGCTGAACTTAGTCGGAACCTGGCAAGACAGAAAAAAACCCAAAATTCCTCGTTATCCATACCAAATGTGGATATGCGCAATACAACATACAAAAACATAATCAACATGGAATGGCGCAAGTATCCTTAGAAAATATAAACCCCGTACCAGCACAGGTGCACGGGCACTTGGGACCAAATTACGTTGATTTTGTAGGCATGACAATTGCAGTTATGCTTGTTGTATTGGTGGCCTATTTACCTTTGACGTGTTTATCCTAGACAGACGTATCTACCTTAACCTGTTATAATCACTTATAAAACCTTAACTTTATATCTTTAATCAAATCATGTGCCTTGCCAACTTCACCTAAATAATCAATTGGCCATACTCTTCTCAATGAACAAGGAAATGAAAATTAACAATTTTAACAAATTTGAACACATGATACGCAAAGGAAAGGGGAACATGATCTGTATGCCATGGTTACACATGACCTAAGGTTTTTGGACCTGCATGCAATATTGTTGCATGAATCCTATCTATTGACCAAGTGACAAAAGGTTTACATCATGTAAACCACAATGTAGCAGCACAAAAATTAATCTTCACGGAAACTAAATCTTCACAAGGGTTAATTCATGTAAATGGATAAAGACAGGATGTTAGATTACTATTTTTTGAATAGGGGCCAGTTTACAGACTCCAGCATCTAGCAAGACTCCAGATCATCTAGTGGCAGCTGATACGCGGAAGTAGCTGATACGATCCCCTATATGGTCTGTTAACATGAGCCTTTGATGTCGTTCTACGAAATGTTCTAGGGCTGTTTCCACGTCTGCAAAGGGGAAATTCCAACATCTGCCAAGCTTCTGTTTTGCCAATGAGGAGCACAATCAAGGTTAAAACCTTAGATCACAATCATTGGTCCAACCTCCAATTGAGCTGGTGCCAAAATGCCAACCGAGGTTGGCTTGTCTAATTAAAAATCAGTTTTAAGACACATATATAAATAAGAGAGCCAAATAAATACATGGCCTTGCCTTCAAGTTGCGAAGCAACAAATCTAGGGGTTTACCTGGAATAGAGTATAAAAACCATCCTTCATTTGATCTAAATGTACTCTAAGATATGTTGCTTGGCCCATGTATGCCAATAATAGGCACAGGAAGACTACCATAAAAGTTGAGGAAGTTTTTTTGCTCCATTTGCACGATCTGCTATATAGTTTCAGGGAGGATATACATATGGTTGCAGAACCAATTTATGGCCATGCCATGTCAAGCAATGAATATGCTCCAAAGTTTGGTAGACTATTTGAAGGATGACCGCCACGATCGGATAAGAAGCGAGGTTTTTAGATGAAGTCTCCATTATATCGACATTATTTTTGCTACATCAAATTATCTCACTGGTATATAATCCTAACGCTTTTAGTTGCTATCTGTAATATCCCAGGAAGAAATGGCTTAATTAAGAACATGCCAATTTCTCTGAAATGGACTCTATAAACAGAAGAAACCTGATGGCAGACTTTAATTAATGAGGACATGCTGAAACAAATCAAAAGGCTTCTGGATCACTATTTGAGATGGCCCTGCCCAATTGGATTTCATGCATCTGAAGTACAGAAGTTAATCACCAAAGAGAAGAAAGCAGCTGGTAGTTCTGATACCCAGACATTAAAGAATACTGCAAAACGCCCCTAAAACCAAGTAATCATGATCCATCTTTCTTTCCCAGTATTTTGGTTTAACTGCTGCGATGGTCCAATATTGCTGACAGAAGTAGATTGAAGAGCCATATCGTACACTGCCAAGTATTACAAGCATGATTTGTGTATAAGTATGCACCTTCATTTTGCTTGTTATAAATTGGTCCCATAGTCGAAGGAACAAACAAAGGAGCCAAATTGTTCCTTTGTTTACTTTCTAAAATACTTAGGAATCAAAACGTTTTGTCATATATGAGACATGATTATCATAAATGTGACATAACAATTATGAGGTTATGGTCCGTGACATTGCAATAGAAAAATGTGGGAGATTCACAATCATCGGTTGCTTTCATAACCTAGTCTATGAGGAAAAGGATATTGCCTGAAATTTCTATGGAAAGTTTGATGCTACCTTAAGATTTTTTTTGTGATTCAATGGTTTTTAAATTCTTGAGCACTCAAATGCAACCATGAAAAGTAAGGAAATGAGAATTGTGCACCCAAGGGATTCCCAAAAAGCACAAGAAATAAGAATGGTCATAGAAGCACCACAACTTAGGGCATGGAAGCATCATACTTAACCAAAAGGATCTATCTATTTGCTCTAAAAAAGACGTCATCTTCTCCTCAAGGACTGCCATGTTATTGTTGAAGGTCATTCTTCTTGTGCAGTTGTAGTTTGTGGGCAGTTATCTTAAAGTTCCATAAAAAGTATTCTTTTTGCTAGAAATACTATGCTACTTGATATTTTGTCTTTAGGTGCAAATGAGAATAAATGACCAACTGAATATTTTCTATTCTAATCCATGAGGGTCAATGCATGCTTAATCACAATGAAGTTATCAGTACTTTCTCTTCTCTTTTTTTTTCTTTAGTTGTATGAACTAACCTCACAAGTTATGAAATCTAAGAACTTCTGGGCTATGAAAACAAATTCCTATGTTTGTAGCATTCAGAAGGCTCGATATTAAACAAAGAAAGTCCATTACGAAACAACAAAATGAAGACTCCATATTAAACAAAGAAGATCCATTGCTAAACAACAAAACAAAAAGCATGCAACCACACTCTCGGATCAAGAAGGGAAACCCTTAGTGCGCAGCACCTTGTTTTTTTTGGAAAGGGTGTTGTGGCGGTGGGGTCGGGGGCACCTTGTTTTTTTTGGAAAGGGTGTTGTGGCGGTGGGGTCGGGGGCAGTCGAGCTGGAGGCGATGGCGCAAGGGCAGGGCGATGGAGCTGCAGTAGGGCAGGGCAGGGCAGCATGGCCATGGCGGATGGGTTTCGGCAGGGCATGATTCGCAGGAGCTGGATTCTGGAGGTGTTTCTGGATTTCCGAGATGTCTCTAGAAGTTTGGCGGGTTTGCAAGCATGGTAGATGCAACGAGCTTTCTGGATGCTCTTCTGTATGTTGGACTTCCAATGACATGTCCTCTATGCAGACCTCCTGCATCTTGTAGATTCTTGTAGATTCTTGTTCTTGCTCTTTCATCTTGTAGATTCTGATTCATCTTGTAGATTCTTGTAGATTCTTGTTATTGCTCTTTCATCTTGTAGATTCTGATTGTGAATGGATGTTAACTTATGTTGCAGTTTGATGATGTAGGCGATTCCTTTTACATGTGCTGCGCCATTTGTTGAAGAGTATGAGCTATGAAGATATTATTAGGTAGGCTCTTGAAATTTTATGTCAGGGTTGTTTTTCTCCATACTTATTTCAGTGGAATTGTAGACAAGAATGGGTGGATGAGTTGGAGTATTCATCAAATCAGTACTGATATGTTTGCTGATAACATTCTTCATGCATGCGTTGCCTCCTTTGATTTTGGGACTGTTTTCCTTGTATGCACTTGTACAGTTGCACTTTTGTGAATCCTGTGGCAGAGCTAGGTATTTCCCACTGGACCGATTCATGTTGGTGGGGTTCAAATCCCCATGTTTGTTCCTCTTGCATTCCTATTGTCTTTCTGTTTATTGTGGCAGTGTGTTCAATGGGCCCGTTCCTTGGAGGTCGGCAGTTCATGGATGTTTTCAATGTGTTTGGAGCTCTTCTTTTGTACTTAAATGTGACAGTCAATTATCAAAAAACAATGGGGCAAGATTTTGAATGCATTTGACACCTCTGTTTTTGTGTGGTTCAATGTGTTTGCAGTTGTTTTGTGCTGTAATTTGACAGTCTGTTGTGAGAAGATAGTGGTGCACATGTTCAACTTTGTTGCCATTCTTGTGCATGTTTTCCTCCTCCAAATTCATGTACTCTTTCATGTAATGAATGAATCCTGAGTATGTAAGGTGTTGACTCTTTGGAGTACAGTTTAGACCGGAAAATGGGGTTTGACCCCATCTTATTTTTGGTTGGACGGTTGGGGTTGCAAGTTGGGGCATCTCCTCTGGCATATTCCATGTTTGGACGGCTAAGATTAGAACGTGTATGGATTAGGACGAACCAGTTCCCTATGCTATGCCTTTCCTCTGGACATGAGGATATGTGGATGTATATAGAAGCTTTCAACCAAAAGACGCATAGGCACAATTGAAGACACAAATTCGGACAGGAGGATATGTGGATGTATATAGAAGCTTTCAACCAAAAGACGCATAGGCACAATTGAAGACACAAATTCGACTGTCTTATTCCTGCAAAACATGAGATCCAGAAAAACCATAGAGTGACGCCTTTCAGCCATGGTTTCTTCTCTTGCATTCAATCCACTCTAACTATTGCAGGAAGGGAGTCTTCATATTCTATAAACACTGGAAAATGAATCTAAATCGAGTTACTAGTAAATGTGTGCCGAGCTAAATATCCCAGCTTGTGTTTTTACTTGGCATGTCCATATATGCGCAACATTCAACAACACTATAGGTTGATGCTTGCAAGAGTAGGCATGATTTATTTTTGTAACTATTTTTGTTGTTGAGATTCTCGGATGTATCATCAATGTATTAACATTGCGTTTAAAGAATGGATAGATTTTTTAACGCCCACAAAAACCAAAAGGTCATGGAAAAATAAAAAACAATGCTTTATAAGTTTGTGGAGGGGTAAGTAAACATTTTTCTAAACTGGAAATTTTGGGAAGACAGACACAAAAGTTATGCTCAAAATGTCACCTCATTTAAGAAGTCATCGAACATAGAAAGCTAGACTTCTTCCCATAGTTGTAGTGGATTCGATGGTTCACAATGTAAAATGTTCCACAATTGGGGTGGCATGCCACATGCTGCTGTTGTTGCATCTTGAAGAGATTCGAGCCATTTTGTGGCATCTCAAAATAACCCCCAAAGACTGCAAGCTTCTATATATTTGCAAATAACTCCCCACGAAAGAGCATAAATCTTGAAAACGAATTGCAAGCTTCTATATATTTGCAAATAACTCCCCATGAAAGAGCATAAATCTTGAAAACGAATTGCACCTGTTACACGGGTCTATAGCAGTCGTAGATAATATCACTCTCTTTCGGAAGGATTAACAAAGTACATGCATCCAAAACAAAAGATTATGAGACATCTCCAAAACATGCATGGTTTCATACGTGAAAATGCCAGCTTGATGGCAGTAGTATACACGATGGAAGTGGCGCACAGCTTGGCCGCTTAGGGCTTTGCCCTACGGCCGTACATGCCATTCCGGCCCTGCCTGCCCACATCCGGCCATGCCAGAGGAGATCGCCAGGTTTTTTTTTGGATGGTGGAGGGATGGGTGAGGGCAGCAACGACTCAATTGGGACCAGCCGAAGGGATTAAATCTGGCAGAAACCTTCCTTCTTTTTCCACGTCTTGCTGGCAGAATGTACATAGAATAGGAAGATGGAGACAACAAGTTCTGTTCCTTTATATAGCTATGGCAGATTGATTAGTCAGATTTCAAGATTGATGGCATATTGTGTGTCTTCTCACAGTTTATAATTTAAGACTGGGCTCTGGAGAGTAGTCTGGTGGGTTGGGCTTATTCTAAGTCTAACCAGCTTCAAGATGATTGTTTGAAGTCTCCATACTTTTTCCATCATTTTAAGGAATTTTGGATGATCAGGAGGTCATTTGGTTACTCGGTTCATGGTGCAAATGTGAAAGTTTATTTATAGGATATTATGTTCGGTCGAATGTTATTGAGCCAACCACATTTGAAAATTTGTGGCAAGTCTATGGAACAGTGTAAGCATGATTCACAAGGCCCAGAGCGACCGGATCCAAGCCTAATTAAGTGTCTGGATCTGGCCCTATAAAAACAATAAGAAGATAGGATGTGATTCAATTGCAGGCTCGAGCTCTCGAGGTCTTATTATAGAAGCATAAGGTGTATGAGTCTGTTTCAAATGAATAATGAATTGTTCTAATGGTTTAAATGTATTTCCTTAAGTGTTCACTAAATACACTGCTGTAAGACTTCATAAAAGGTTGATAATCTAGAACTCATAGATTATCTTAGTATTGTCTAGTTGATCATAAAACATCTTTCAAATGTATAATCCTTATAGTGGACTTGAATTTAGCGGGAATGAGGAGCAGGTGGATCTGGAGAAAGGGAAGAAGAATGAATTTCATGAGACTCTTCCTTTGTGATTGATGGCATTCTATACGAGTAGAAAGTAATGTATAAAAGTTGGAAAAAATTGCTAGAACATATATTTCAAATCATGAACTAGGAGTGATGGATGTGTTTCTTTAATTGGAAAGCAAAGCTTGGGTTTCATTGAAACGAAGATGGCATATGAAGGTGAGTTTATGACAGTGGTTTTTTAGTCTAGAAATGGCGTAGGAACATCTAGCTACAGATTGAGGATTTAATTATGAATGTTTGGTAGATGGGATGTGAGGAAAAGATATATTGGCATCCAAATACACGAGACTTATCAAGAAAAAATTCAAACCTCTTCTAGAATTTGTGCCCAATGCAATAATGGAGCATATTAAGCCATCTCTTTGATATAGAGAGCATGTCAATAGCTAATAGAAGATTCTTGATGGGTTACATAGAACAGTACCTCTGACATGTCCAGAGCAGTTGCACAATGCATCTTCAATTTTACATCTCTCTAGAACAAATTGATATGTGTCTATATAGCCTATGCATTCCTGATTACATTTTACATTTGTTGCTTTTTCTAGCTTATTTATTTTCTGCACTTGAAGATCACTATGCAGTACTGAAATGTTTTGGGTATTTGTTTGATGGTCTATGGTTTTGTCAATGTTGTTGTTGGGGTAGTCACCACACTCACCACAGTCACCACAGTTACCACTGTTGAGGTGCTATAGGAATAGAATTACCATATACCATATATGGAGGGATATATGCACATGCATGCATGGAGGACATATGCACGTATGCATTGTGGTGTGGAAGATCCATTATCATCACTGTGTTATCTGAGCAGGGGGAGAAAACAGAGAGATGGTGTATTGGAAGAGATTATTTTTGCTTGATCTAGCTATGGAGATGATGAATCTTTATATTGTGCATTGCATAGATCTGATAGATTGAAGCTTGGATTGTTGGTTTTTCATCCTTCTGGCAAGGTTAGAGTTTAGGCTTAGCAATTTGGTGACCACAACAAAGGATGCGTTTCGGCGATACGAATCCAAAGAGCTATGGTGCAGTTCAAACAGAGTTCTGGAACTCAAGATAATAATTTTTAATAAAAAGCAATTGACATTTGACACTATTGCTAAATGTTAATACTTCTCATCTAACTGATCATCTTGGACGAGCGATTGATCGCAATTCCTGGCTGAAATAAAGTTGCATCATGAAGTGACAATCCAAGTAAAGGTTTTTTGTTATGGCCCAATAAAATTAGCATCCAATAGCTCAAAGGCTGGATGCCATCCATGACTTTTGTTTTTCCATGTAGTTCCTTTGTTATAGTTGTCAAAGGATGACCAAAATAATTGCATAGTTGTATATCAGCTCACTACCTTATCACTATATCAATAAGTTTTCGCATCCTTATGGTGTGAACCAAGCACGAATAATGTGGCAAATATGGAAACACTAATGGTTAGGCTAGAAATATTGGGCACCCATCAAAGGTAGGCTAGTGCAGCATTAATAGGACATGTGCCAACAAGTAGTTCTTATAATTTCCATTGAGGATATAGAAGTGCACTAATAATGGAAGTTATGGAACATTATGTCAACCATTAGGTGCAGAGAACCCCCTAATAATATACAATATGGCTATATTGAAAATTCGTGTCAATGTCTTATAATAGTTTAAACTTAGGTGTACCAAATATTGTGCTATTTTTATAGTAGTTTAAACTTAAATGCACCAAATATAGCGCTCCTCCCTTAGTACCCACTTATATTTTCTGGATAAGGGAAAGGCCCCCTGGCCTGTTTTACGCCGACGGGAGGAGACGCTACGGCGTGAGGCAGCGACCGGCAGAAAACAAAGGCCAGGGGCCTTGCATTAACTGTAAGGTACGGTTGGACCACTCCGACGTCGCCACGTGTACCTGCATCAGGCAAAAACAACGGAATGTCAAGTAAAAAAAACAGAAAGGAGAGTAAAAGCGACAAAACGTCGCGTAAAAAAAACAGAAATGAGAGTAAAATTTTTACACGACTTTCTGTGTTTGGAAAGAGGACACATGTCACACATCTATTGGATAAAATGGCTGAATGTGGGACAACCGTCCTTTACGTATATATTTGTAATGAATGTGTAATCTTTTTTATATGATATGAATGTTCGCTTGGTTGCTCATGTTGTTTTTGTACTCATACATTTTTATGCATTACATTATATTGCATGGTGACCATATCCATATAGGCCACATAGAAGATCTCTCAATATAGAGCTAGTACAGATTTGTCTCTAGGTAAAATAACTTAATTACAAAATATCATTAAAGTTTATTAGGGTTTAGATGATAATTTTACAATCAGGAGTAAATACTTTGCTCTCGTGGAATTTCGGAGAATGTAGCTAGGAGGAATTTTGGAGAATGTAGCTAGGACTATGCAGAAGAAACAAATGAACAAACTTCTACAGCACAAAAGTCTTTTCACAATGCAAAGATTGTTCATCTCTTTCTCCAATATAACACTTCTAACTTAAATCATGAAAATTTGTTGGAAGGAATATCTATCTATCTATCTATCTATCTATCTATCTATCTATCTATCTATCTATCTATCTATCTATCTATCTATCTATCTATCTATCTATCTATCTATCTATCTATCTATCTATCTATCTATCTATCTATCTATCTATCTATCTATCTATCTATCTATCTATCTATCTATCTATCTATCTGTCTGATGCATCCTATAATTTTGAATCATATTCGTCCTAGAGGGTGCCCCCCCTCCTAGGTCGTAGGATTCGCCCACCCTACGGCTCCAGCACGCCATGATAAAGCAGCCTTTGCCATATAAGCTCTCTTTTTTTCTTCAATTATATAGCTCCTTTTCCTTTCACACAAGCATTCCATCAAAACAATATTCGACAAAAGAGAAAAAAGGTTCCAGAAGTTGTCTTCCTTTTTTTCATGCGTTTTCTTTTTTTCTTTTTTCTTTTTTGGGAACGGGCGCCCGGGGGGGGAAGGGGGTTGTGGGGGCTTGGGCTTGTTGTGACATATCCTGCATTTACCGCATTATCCTTGACTGTGCATCATAATGTGGCGTTGTTACTGCAATACTACAACACCCTTAAAATACATGGCAATAGAAGCTCGCATTATATAGCAAGGAGGTTTGCATACATGACAAGTGTATTGTGGCACTTGAATCCATATATTGCAGCACTCGCATTGTGGCACACCAATACCTTTGGTTGTAGAAGTGTGTGTGTTTTTTCTAAAATTAACGTAGATATATATCTTAAATAAAGAAAAGTGCTAGGGCAAAGCCTCTACAATATTCTACGTAATATTCTTAGTTGTGCATCGCTTCCATAAGAAAAGGTTTGATATTTCTAAAGGAGTTATGAATGAGATTCTAAATTTTCGATACTAGATATGATGAATAGGAGTCAATGTGCCTAGTGGAAGGTGCCCATAAAGTATTATATTTCTATGATTCAATAACCAATCAAGAAAAATATAAATTTAAGGACAACATGGAAAAAATCTCTCTTTCATGCATACTTCTCCTATTGGAAACATCAATGGAACCTTCTGGACAGACCAGATTAAGAATTTTTCCTTTCACAAAAATTTCCTAGCATGAGCACACACAAGATGTATAAAATTCAAGTTTCTTTAGTCTTATGTTGTCTGGCAATGAGTAGCAACGAAGATGCAGAGGCTGCAGCAAATGCAGAAGACAAGAACCAAGAATATGGTACCTTCAGAAAAAATTTCAGAAATTCGAGGAACAACATGTTCATCCAGATATTGCTTAGAACCGTGGCCATAGCATCATGCTTGCTCGCAACTGTCCTCGTCCCCGGGGACCCAAACTTTTTAAGCCAGACTGCTACCCTCAATCCTTCAATAGATACCATCAGATTGAAGACGATAAATACCTTCTTCTAAGTTCTTTCTTGTTGAAGCAAATGATGCTAGAATGTCAAAAACTTTAGGGTCTTTTTCATGTTATTTAATATGCATCTTATTTTTCTTCTTAAATCTCAGATCTCTAGCTCAAGAGCTAAATTTTTTGTTGTGTATCAATTCATGCAAGTTTTATTGTTCTTCTTTTCTTTAATCTTTGGAATACACTTATTTGTTCATAGTAGTAGAAATCGTGTGGATCACATGTTGAATCCAGCGGTCAATTTGGCCAGAAGTGAAAGCAGACAATACTTCGCCAACAGTCTTAATAAATAAGAAAGTAAGACAATCCTTACTGTAAATGGATCTACTTTTATCTAAAAGAGTTGCACATAGGATTAATAGGATCACCACAATGCATAAAAAAATTATGAAAACGTTTGCTTGACCATATATTGGGTGAATGTGTAGGCAAATGGGTTGGAGTCTAAAGGGTTTATAAAATGCACAGTTGATTCTGCATGCGATCTCGATTGCTGTTGTTGCATAGTATAACAATGTAATGTTTAAAAGCTGCATGTAATCCATAGTAGACAGTGAGCAAAAACATTTCTAGTTGTGGAAGAAGGCTTTAAGCAGCACGCACCTAATCAGTAATGAAGATAATCGGTTTGCTATGAACAGGCAAGTGTCTTCCGAAGATTAGAGAAAAGGAGAACAATAAAACTTGCACGAACTGATACACAGCAAAAAAATTAGCTGTTTGAGCTAGAGATCTGAGATTTAAGAAGAAAAATAGGATACATATTATGTAGCATGAAAAAGGCGCTAAAGGTTTTGACATTCTGGCATCTTTTTCTTCAACAAGAAAGAATTTACAAGATCTAATCTATAAATTTTTGACATTCTGGGCTCAAATACAATGTAGCAAATCAGAATGTATCAAAGGAGCTAAGGACGTTGAGATATTTTCCAAATAGCAGTATTAACAACTGCTATGTGATGCCAATTTCAACTGATCAGAAATATTTTTTCAGGGCGATCTTTCTGTATGGGAATTATGATATCAAAAACCATTGGCCGTCGTTTAATCTATCTTTCGATGCAGGCAATTGGACCCACGAATTGGTGGGTACTAATTATACATCCAACCAGACGATCAGTGTAGAGCTCATATTTCCGGCAAAGCAAAGCAGCAACGTAAGCCTGTGCTTCAGCAGCAATGATCCGATCAAAGATGTCCCTTTTATTGGCCTCTTCCCGCAAATTAGGTATAAAGATGAAATTATATATAACATTTGTGACGTCCCCTACTCGTATCGATGCCCGCCAGTATACAACCAGGGAGTTCATCCCCATACCAGCTCCATACTCGTCACCGGGGGCCCTCCACGAGATCACTTCGTGATCATCCGAAATCCACGGTGGGGAAGAATGAAGGGTCATTTTACCCGTCTCCTCGGGGTCTACCTAGGCTGCGGGCGTAAACATACACGTCAAGAACATACATCATATATCCACCTCGAAGGGTGGCACATCAACATCTGCATAGACAAAGATCAACACAATACAAAGGGGAAGTTCCTACCCAAGGCTCGGACCTGAGGGGATGGATCGACAAGCTTGGGTCTCGAGTTCCTTGAGCATAATCATGACAATGGATTGGGCTGGCATAAGAACATGGCATTGGGTTGTCCCTCCATCCGCCCCTCAGGTGCACACTTTGCGAGTAGGTTGAAGAGTGTTGGGGCACGACCGTAGCCCGCCCGGTGCGTAGCCAAAGGGGCTACTCCGGGTTACATCTCCCAGGCCCGATGGGGCGGTAGGGATCACTCCCTCCCGAGATCACGTCTTGACCCAAAGGAGACTAGGAGGGCCACTTGCACTTATTGACTTAACCCACTGGAAGGTGAACTCCACCTCACGGGTGTCGAGCCCATGCCTTGCCCACACTTTCGGTGGCAAGCCATTAACCTAGTCACTCGATCCCCGGTAGGCCTTACACACAGGGGGGATCGGTCAAGGGGAGAACACGAACCTCGTTTTGAGCGGCCACGGTCCCTTCACCCACAACCCGGTGGGGTTCTTGTACAGGCGAGAAATCTAGTAATGCACTAAGAGGGACTAGCTAGGAGCATCATCTACTAAGCTTTTAAGTCTCTACCCCCTTCCCAATACAATGAGTTCCACGTAATCCAATCCGGTCCATCATATCAACATAATAAATAATAAAAGAACTAATCTATCTCATAGAGTTAGGTTCTTTAGTTAGATCAATCTCGGGATCTACTTGGCTGCTGGGGGTGATCTAATAGGCTAAAACCTCTTGGTTTGAAGGTTTGGAGTAAGGCTTATGCTATTTGATCGACCAAATACCGATCCTGGTTCACTCCTCTCGATCGAAGCGTCCATGTCTCTGAGATGCGGTTGAAGGGCGATCCGACACGTTGGGCATGGGCAGGCAGGGGGAGTTGGAATCGACTCCTCAGCGCATCAACCCGAGCTCGGAAGGTCTGCGGGCGAAAAAAGGGGAATGTTAGGGTTTGATGCCTTATGCTAGGCTATCGGTTAGGTTTTAGGGTTCCCATGACCCTTGGTCTACCTTTAATGGGTTAAAGGTCTAAAAGTGCGCGCGATTGCCCAATTAATGCGCACCATTTGCAAGTTGCCCCTAGGGTGTCCTTGCTTGGGTATACGTCGGCATTACCGCCGATTTGGATGGCGATAATGCGGCGCGTGGACGGCGCAAGATGCGGTATATGTCTTGAGACCGTATATCGTGCTGGGCGTCACATTCTCCCTACCTTGAATTGATGCTCCCCGCAAAGATCGTGGGGTCTCCCCACCTCGGGATCTACTTAACTTTCGCAATCAACCTCATGCATACGATATATACTTATGTTTACTTTTTTATACATTTATTAGAATTACCTTAAGGTAATATTTCTGAGGACATTATTGAACTATTATTTAATCAAATGCTTAATTATTCTCATGTCATTACAATGATTACTCATAATTATTATATATACTATTATTCTTCGAGGTACCCTTTATTTCTTGCAACACTTTAGACAAAATTGTGTTGCAAAGTCTTAAATAATCCGACCTCCTAGCCCTTCGGAGCGCTTTATTGGCTTGCAGGTCACACTATGTTAGTACCATATTTAATTATTTATAAAGTTTTGGTTATATGGTGACCACCCCACCTATCTACATGGATGCATGGCTAATCTCTCGGCGTAGGAAGAGGGTGATTCTTACATTATGGCGTGGAGACAGTCTATATGCCTATATGCCACTCATGCCTACACCTTTAGTTGCCCAGCGTGGAGGATAGGTCCTTCCCGTATATGGGGCGTGAAGGCCAGATTCCTCCTATCAAAACATATATGGGGCTAGAGGTGCTTTTCCTATCAATGCATTCCTCAATGACCTCCTTTCTCTCGAGGTCGTCTACTTCCGTGGGACAGAAGTAGACTTTCCAAGCTGCACCGCTGGTCATGCCTACATTGACATTACACCACGTCCCCCTAGAGATCACCGTAGTAATCTCATCATCGGTTACAACGCATGCAACCCTTACCTCATAGGTTGCATGCGTATATTATACCTAACTAGGCAAGTTGCTAATCTACACAAATCGACATGCCTGAGCCGATTTCTTCGGAGATGATTTTGCCGTCCCATTGCTCCATAAACTGTGGGTACTGTTTTTCCAGATCTCTTTTAAGTACCCATGTTGCGTCTTCCACCGGCAAGTGCTTCCACTTGACCAAGTATCGGAGGAACTCCGATCTCCTTGTTTTCTTGAATGCTTTATCAAGAATTATCTCTGGAACTATTTCCAACTGCTCCTCTGTCATTTCCAACATCGTTGGGGTGTCCAGGATCTCATCTGGGTTGGGAGTGTGCTTCTTCAGCAAACTCCGTGGAAGACTTTGTGGATCTTTAAATAAATGTCCGGTAAGTCTAACCTATAGGATTGGTTACCCACTCTCTTGACTATTTTGAATGGTCCAGCCCACCTTGGAGCAAGTTTCTTGCAATTCCGATCTTGAGACTTCGCCGCTTCACCTTGATCTTGAGCCACACATTGTCGCCAACTTCAAACTGCGACCGATCGTTCGATGCTTGTCGGCGATGCTCTTTTGACTCTTTTGCTGCTGGGAGATATCCCCGTACTTCTTCTACGAGCTGCTTTGCATGTCGCTTCGGCATTTGTTGGGAGACTTCCACTTTTTTGACCTTTGGATTGTGCCAAATTAATGCGAGTTAGGCATTGGTAGCGAAGTTGATCATGAACGGCGACATTTGGGATGATTCTGCTTGGTGCTATTGTATGCAAACTCCACCAAGTGAATAAATTCCTCCCACATACCTTGCTTGTTCCAGACATAGTTTGAGCATGTCTTCCAAAATTCTATTGACCGCTCTGTTTGCCCATCCGTGCGTGGATGATAGGCCGTGCTCATGGATAGCCGTTCCAATCGTTGTGAAGAGATCCCGCGGAAAGACCGATGAATTTCGGATCTCGATGGGGAGATAATTTTCCTTGGCATGCCATGAAGTCTGAAAATCTCTTTGGTGAAGAGTTTTGCCGTGTCCATAGTCGTGTCGAGTGGTCCTCGCAAGGCACAAAATGGGCCATCTTCGACAACTTGTCAACCACGACCATCAAGGCATCCTTACCTCTCGCATCGTTCTTGGCACCCGTTATAAAATCCATCGCGACAACCTCCCACTTAGCGTTTGGTACAACTAATGGTTCCAAAGCATCTGGAATTCGAAGTTGTTCTACCTTCGTTTGCTGGCATAGCTGACACTCCTTGATGTGGCGAGCTATCTGCTTCTTCATGCCTGGCCAATAGTAGCTGCTACGCACTTTGAAATATGTCTTCATGAATCCTGCGTGGCCAGCTATTGGGCTGTTGTGGGTGTCGTGGAGGATCAACTTTCTTACTCCCGATGATTCCGCAGCGACAACTTGTTCTTGTGGTATAGGAGGTTACCTTCCTTTTTAAAGTTTTTGAAGGTTTCCCTCTCCTTGTCCGTTCTCGCTTCCTTGGACAAGCTTGCCCATACTTCTTTGAAGTCCTCATCCGTTGGCAAGGTTTCTTCTATCTTTTTTCCGAAATCGCTGAAGAGCGTCGAGATTGCATTGCAGTGCACTCTGGTTGTCAGTGGATGCCTTGAAAGCGCATCTGCTACCACATTAAGCTTCCCGGGTTTGTAGACTATCTCAAAGTCATACTCCTCGAGAAATTCCATCCACCTTCTCTGCCTCAGATTGAGATGTGGTTGCGTGAATATGTATTGGAGGCTCTGGTGATCAGTGTCCAACTGGAATTTCCTCCCTAAGAGGTAATGCCTCCAGATTCTCAATGCTCTGACGACTGCTAGCAGCTCTTGATTGTGCGTCGGTGTAGCGTTCGCCGTTCATTTTCCTTGAGTAAATGCTATTACTCGTTCTTCTTGCATCAGCACGCACTGTGGCTATCTTGCTTGCATCCGTTGCCACTAACTTGTCCTTTTAGGGTATGGCGGGGGTCAAGGCGGGCGGTTGTCAAAGGCTTCCTTCAACAACTCAAATCCTGCTTGGGCTTTCTTGAGCCAATGGTCTGCCCAATTTTTAACTTTCTCCGCCTTTGTTAAGTCCGTCAATGGGGCTGCTATCTTTGCGAAGTTCTTCCACGAACTTCTGTAATACCCCGCTAGGCGAAGGAAACCGACCTCATGGGCGTTCTTTGGTGCCGCCATTGGATTCTTGCTTCAATCTTGGGGGGTCCGTCGAGATTCCTTACGCTGAAATCACATGACCAGAGGTATTCCACCTTCTCTGTTGCAAAGTGACGCCCGATAACTTGGCATACAACCGATGCCTCCTTAACTTCTCGAGCACCTTCACGACGCGGCCGAGCATGCTCTTGAATGGATTTATCAGACACGGAGAATGTCGTCAAAGAATACTATCACAAAGGTGTCCAAGTATTCTCTGAAGATGTCGTTCATGAGTCTCATGAACGTAGCTCGGGCGTTGGATAGCCCAAATGTCATTACGGTGAATTCATAATGCCCATACCTAGTCCTGAAAGCCGTTTTGTGGATGTCCTCTTCTTTTATTCTGATCTGGTGATAACCTGACCTTAGGTCGATCTTGGAGAAGGCCTTTGCCCCTTGGAGCTGATCCATCAAGTCGCCTCGATCGGGGAGTCGCGTGCTTGTTCTTGATGGTGTGCTTGTTCAATCTGTCGTAATCTATGCACATCCTCAAGCTTCCATCCTTCTTCTTGACAAAGAGGATGGGTGCCCCAAATGGTGAGACACTAAGCCCTGATGAAGCCTAGATTGAGCAACTCTTGTAGCTGCTTCTTCAGCGTGGAGTTCATGTGTGGTCATTCTATATGGGGCCTTGCTTGTCGCTTGGTCCCGGCTCGAAAGTGCTATCTCACACTCTACTCCCTGTAAGGAGGAAGTTTTCGATCTCATCGGAAAGAGATCGTGGAACTCCGTAATCAAGTTAGCCCGATTGGCTTGGGCAACTTGCTGAGCACCTTGTCTTCCTTGCTTTCTTCCGATTTCGGGTTCCTCAATCTTGAGTTTGAAGATGTATGACCTTCTCGCTCCTTATAGATTTGAGCAGCTTCTTAGCGGACATATATTGCATGATGGGGGTAACTTCTTTACTTGTGATCTCAATGGCCTTTTTCCGGGCGTTGGGAAGGTCACCTTCGCTTCCCACAATCGATGATGGCCCCCGCTGGCCCAAGGTACTCCATTCCAACAATCAAGTCAGTATTTGCCAATACCCATTACTTACTGCCCCCCATCACGGATGTTAATCCACGGCAAGTCAATGTCGGTTGATTCTCTTCCCATTTGTATGTCTTATTGCTCCGCTTGCCAAGATCACGGGCCTTGGTTTGGACTTTAGGGGTTTTCGGTTTCAGCATTTCAACCATCCTTGGGGATGCGAAGTTATGGCTACTTTCGAGTCTATCAAGACTATGAAGGGTTGGCCTTTGCCTTCCCTCTTGTGGTGATTACCTTATCTTGGGTCTCTGCTGATTCGTATCTATGGCGTGAAGATGTGGCACTCACCCCGGATGTAATCGCGTGCCTCATTTGTCCTCGTCGACGGAGTGTCCCATCCGCCCAACTCTTGCTAGTCTTTGAGCTCATAACGAATGGGCAGTTAGATTTGTTCGGTGACCAATTTTGGAAACATCGAGCGCGCTGCTTCTCCATGCATTCTGCCTTTTCTCCTTGGCAGCGCCTGTAGGAAGGACCGTATTGCTGGTAATTGGACCCTTCCTATTTGTCCTTGAAGGACACCTGCTTTCTTTCCTGTTGTTTCCCCTGGTTGCTATTGTATGGGGATTTTGCTGGGCTTGGGCTGGCTGCCCTAGGACTGTAGCTTCCTGTTGCTTTCCCTTTATCCTGATAGTATGGCTGCCTCTGTGCGCTGCTCTGCGGCCCCGATCCTTGCAAACTAATTGCCTTGGACTCTGCTTCAGACACTGTTCTGGGGTCTATTGCCCGTATGAGTTTCCTGAGTTCTTCGTTCAACCCTTCTATGTAGCTTTCTACTGCCTCGTTCAGCTTCGGCACATATAGCCTTAGTCTCATAAACTCCTCGATTGTACTACGCAGACCGTTTTGTATCCCTAACGCAATCAAAACTCTTTGCATCATGTTCGACTTGTGTTCGAGGGACATAGTGTTTCTTGAAAGCTTTTGAGAACTTCTTGAGGCGGCATGCGTCCTGCTCAACCCATGGGCTTTGGCATAGCCCTTCCACCATATCCGTCGCCTCCTTCGGGTTGGCTGCCGCTACCCCCGCCTTTGTCTTTGTCCTTCATGCCATAGGCAATCTCGTCCAGCCATGCCTCCGCCTCAAGGCCGGATCTGTTCTCGCCCGGGAATTGTTCGAGTTTCCGGGCTTTCCACACATTACCCAAAGTCTTTGAGTCCACCTTCTTCCGTAATCGAGGTTCTTAGTGTCCTCACGCTGCCAGTCCCTACGGTCCGGCGCCTGCTCGGGCTCTTTTTCGGACTCAGAGTCCGAGGTCGATCTTGATTCAGAGGTCTCTGTGCTGGGGGACCTCCTCCTCTTACTCCTTCTCTTGTCTTTCCCCGATTTTTGGGGTGTCGTTTGTGGCCCGGCTGATGCTTGGGCTGCGAGTAGGGCCTTTATCTGGTCCAGATCCATTCGCATCTGCGACATCTCCTCTTCTGGGGTCATGGGACCATATCCTTCGAAGAGGTTCCTGGGGATGGGTTGCCTGTCAGGAGTCTCTTCGTCCATGTTGGGCCTCCTGTTTTGTTCGACCGTTCGTTGTTCCCTATCTGCACACACAGTTGGTTATGGGTGTCGGATTAGTTTTATTTGTTCTCTTTGCTTTATATGTGATGTTGGTATAATTGTGGGGGAAAGAAATTACATCAACAAAACATTCCAAGTGCAAAAAGGACAAAGAAGTTATATTCATATTTTATAATATGCTAATACAAAATTAAAACTTCCGGGATCAAGATTGCTAACTATTCTTGATGCCGTCGGTAGGATGGATTATCCTCTAGGAACTTTTTCACTTGGGCTGTTCCCATTGAGTGACCCAAGTTCCTAAGGATGTTGGCTGCGGATCCACCCTGCAAGGCTCTCGCCAATTCTTCTACTCTGTGCTCGGAGGTGTAGGCTGCGGTTACTGCTAGCCTTCCTTGCCGCCTGTAGGGTATGGCGAAGTCGAAAACATCGAAGTGCTACTGCTCTCTTCACCAGGATGGCGACGGGTGTTGAGGGGTAGCCGAAAGCATGCCAGCCAAAGCCCCAGAGCGCAATTAGCATCCTTCTCTTCCTCGCCGGGGGTGAATTTGCGGTGAATTACCGCTACTCTTCCATCCATCAGCGGGGAAGGTAATATCGCGAACGACTGCCGTTATGAGATGGGTCTTCTACCCACTCGGTATCCCATTTCGGTGCACCTTGCAAAGTCATCAACCTCCACCGTGGTGAGTTCCCCTGTAATCTCTCGATTGTTCTTTGAAGCCCTCCCGAGGTGGTCGCCTCTTCTCTCCCGGGAGGTGTTGCCGAGCTTGCCGTTAGGATGTTCGAGGTCGCAGAGCGATCCCCATCTGCATTCTGTGGCGATGAACTCTTCCTCCGTCGGTAGTAGTCTATCTGCGGCCTTATGCGCCTCCATCATGGGCTTGGATGCGGCTGTAGGGTTTGGATGCCAGTCGACTCTCCTGTGTAAGTGTCGGGCTTCCCTTATTTGGAGCCGGAAATTCAGATTCTCCTCGGACGATGAAGTCGTCCGGGTCCGTTGAGTCATTAGGGTTTTGAGATTAAAAAAGGGCCTTCAAAACATGCCAACTAAGCCAAATGAAGATAAATGAACTACCAATCAGAAATCAGAGCCTGACGGTCCAGTCAGCAAAACTGTTGTAACTAACTCACTGGATCACATTTTCTAGGATAACTGTTGATAGAAAAGTCCAAATGATCTCTCGTTTAGTGCAATAGATAGATCTCGTTGAGATCTTTCCAATCTTAGATGCTTTGCACATATTTTAGCCACTTATGATTGTCAAAACTTCAAAAAATATGGTTTTTACCATTTTTTACTATCCTACGGGGCTAAAAGATATGCAAACCACCCAAGGTTGGAAAGATCTCAATGAGATCTATCTATACCAAACAAAAGCTCATTTGGACTTTTCTATCAACACTTATGCTAGAAAATGTGATCCAGTGAGTTAGTTATAACTGTTTTGCTGACTCGATTACAAGTTCTGTTTTCTGATTGGTAGTTCATATAGCTTAGTCAGCAGTTCTTAGAAGGCCCTTTCATGATCTCAAAAAATCCCTAATGTGGTGCAGCAATTCTTCAGGTCTGTACTCCCTTTCTCTGCACTCCGGGAGGTTTTGGATGTCGCTGAGGAGCAAAACTTCTTCGCCCTCTACAATGATGGGGGCTAGGCTTGTGATGCCTAACCCAAGGGGCGGCGCGACTCTAAGGGTTTGCCGGCTCCTTTCAAAATCTTGCCACTCTTGTTCTGCTTTTGTCTTCTCCACTGGGTCGAGCTCGACGTAGTCTTCCTCCTCTCCGATTCCTCTTCCCCGAGTCCTCCTCTTTTTCCTTCCCCGCCTCCTGTTCAGATTGCGTAAGGAGCCGTTGTTCTGCTGCTATGGCTATTGGGTCCACGCCCATGGGGAATGGAGGTTTCCCCACGCTGTTCTGCACGATGGGTAAGAAAAATTGCCAAGGCGTTGTTGAAAGAGAAATATTTGGTTCTATTGACGTTAGGACCATTGGTTTCGGGTGTCGCCCTTTGTTTGTCGAGGTATTTGGCAATGTTTGGAACATCACCTAAAGTCGCTATGTGGATTGCCTAGGAACAAAGTACCCCTATGCAAGGTGGGAGCCGTGACTAGTGCGGGTTCTACCCTAGCTTGGAATTCAGACAGGACTCTACTGTAAGCTGGGGTTGCGTGCAGAGTTGCTTGGACATCTACCTCCTTTCGGAAGACATGGAAAATTTGGTTGATGTCGGCCTCGGCAGCATGAGCACTGGCGCTATACCATCTCAAGGAAATCGAGAGGTTGCCATTGGTTAAATGCTTAAAGAGGGTATCAAACGGTTGCAAGAGACTCGAGGGAGTTTGGAAAATCGGCTAAGAAGGCAGGAGCAAACTTGTAGGGTGCCTTGTGTGAAATAAGGGACCTATTTATAGAAAAGGGGAAAACCCTAATTTTTGGATGACTTGGAAAATTCCTGGGGTTGGGCAATTCTAGTCTATACTGAGGTCAAAATGGGAATTTGAAGACTAGTTTAAGTGTTTGAGCGTGGATTACCTAAAGGATGCTATACAACAAGGTTGGGAATCATTCGGGCAAGTTTTGGTGAAGAAATGGTAGGAGGTCTCACGGCTTTGCCTCGCTCAAAAACTAAAGTTTAGTTTCTTGCCCGAAATTTGTGAGACATCAGTCTCATTTTGATCAAAACATGACCAATTTGGATAAACTAAGGGTGTAAGGATGATGGGCTCATCAAATCGGGTAGAATCAACCCCTTATTTGGTCGATTTGGAGCTGTTTTGGGCGAGTTTTGGGCAAGGTCTCACACAGCCTTGTCAAAAACTAAAGTTTAGTTTTTAATCCAGCGAGTGTGAGACATCACGCCTTTTACGTCTACAATTGTCCTATTTTACCAAAATAAAGCTAAAACTTGCTAACTTATCCTAATTAAGCAAGTTCGGACAATTAAAGCACTCAAAATTGTTCTATTATCACAAAAATTTCCGATTATTTACAAAACGTTTAGGGCGTTTCTCCTTGATGTGAGTAGCAAGTTGCATGTCTTGCCTCATCAGAGTCACTGCTCGCATGACCCGGTGCAAGCCGTTGAGTCCTCAAAATGTCGCACTATCTTCGCTCACCGCTTCTCGGAGGCTTGAAAACATCTCATCTGTGGACTTCAGAGTCCGATCCCGAAATCTGCATGACACTTCTCTAACTAGCCGAGCAAAGGGGGCGGGGGAAGAGGCGTAGAAGGGCTGGAAGTGCGAATCTCTGTAGTGCTCTTTTGCTCGAGCCGCTTCTTTGTGAGCTTCTTCCGTGCGTGGCTTTTGGGGCCTTGGGTCTTGGTAGGTGGCGGTCTTTAGGTCTGGCTGCTTAGTTGGGTGTCCTCTTGGATGGCCCACTGCTCACATTCTCTGGTAGTACTTGTCATATGCCTCCCACTCCTTCATGTAGGCATTGTGCTCCCCAATCTTTACGTTCATAGATCTTTACCGGCGGTGACGAGGGGACTCTTGGACAGGCGGGGTTGCTTCTTCCTGTCCCATTTTCGTAAGGGGAGGGTTTCTTCACCGTGTCTCGCTGCTCCTCCTCTGGACTACTTGCTCGGCATACCGTTCAACTGTTGGGGGTTTGGAGGCCTGCCCCTCGGTGTTCGTTCCTTCCTTCCTAGTCGAGGCGCCCGGCCGGCCGCTGCCTGGCGCTGGCGCGAAACCCCGGGGTTGTCTCAGGCGTAGTGATGGATGGCGCACGGGAGGTGCAGTGATGGGTGGGCCTTTGCTGCCAAGCGTGCGAAGCGTATGCGCGGAGAGCATGCCCCGGTGGGGCGTTTTGGAGGAGGCACCTCCAGGCGATTTGAAGCCGGTTTCTCTGGCGCCGCCTTCCCCTTGTCTACTGGCGATTGGCGCGGGGCGTCGGTTTTCCAGCTGATTGTAGAAGAGGTTCTGCGGTTCGAGGCGTTTGGTGAAGTCTTGTTCGTTGGAGGTATGCTTATTGCTTCTTGCAATAGCATGGATTTTTGATGCGTAGTCATCCCGGCAAAGCTTTTTTCGAGTGTGGTTTTTAATCTGGGCCATGGTGATTATGGTTTGTTTCGCGGGCTGGGTCCTTTGTTGCGGTTAGGGACTTGGTCCCGCTTTTGTACAATGGTCCCATAACCGATTGGGTTCCGTGGACATTAAAAGTTTCTTCCTTCCTTCCTTCCTCGATTGTTGGGGTTAAGTTCTTCATCAGAACTCTCCGAGGGGGTTGCGGGATGATCGGGTGGCCGTTCAGTAATGGTGATCTTCGAGTTGGGCTTTTTCACCATGGGGACGTCCTTGAAATTCCTGGGGCTCCCCACCCATTTCCCTTTCTTCTTCCTGAGCTCCTCGGCCGATTTCTTCTCTTCTTCTTCCCTCTTCCTCTTCTTCTCTTCTCTTTTCCTTTCTCGGAGTTCGTATTTCCTGATAAACCGAGCGAGGTCTGCTTCCTCTGCCGGCTGAAGCCTCGGCTCGATGTGCTCGTGCTGCTCCTTTGTTCGTGTTTCCCGATGTGCATCCTCCTCGTCTTCGAGGATCTCTGTTCCTGGATCCGAGGGGTCTTCTTCCCTTTCCTGCTCTCGGATCTCGCGCTCTATCTCCTCGTATACCTCCCTTGTCTCCTCGTCCATGGAGGTTGGTGATGTGGCTTCATCTTGCTCCGCCTGCTGATTGAAAATATCAATCAGATCGGATGTATCGTGTTCCTCCGAGATGCTCTCCTCGCTTGGAGATGATCGACCTCCTTTCCGAAGCCTCGCTGAAGCACTCGCGAATAAGGTAGCCGCACAGGACGAGGCTTCCTGGCGGTCTGTTTGGTTCGGGCCATGTTTGACGGATCGTCAATCGGATCTCGGGCGCCAAAGATCGCCTTAGAGAGCGAGAGCTGGTTTCTAAGGCGGGAATGTTCAAATGAGGGAGGTCTACTTCTATTTATAGCTTGGCAAATTTTTAGGTCAAACTTCAAATTGCTCTATTTAACATGCTAAGATACCTATTTAGTTAAAACTTACACTTATTTCGGACTTTTCCTACTTATTGTGGTCTCACATGTCGCTACCGCTCAAAAACTAAAGTTTAGTTTTAGACCAAACTTGAAATGAAGATCTCACACAATTTTAAGTAATTTAAGTAATCTAATCATGCTATTCTTATTAATTCCTATCTTAGAATAAGCTTTACCATATTAGTTTTCTCAAATTCATCATGTTTAAGTGATCTTGGCTCGATGTCTCACGACTTAGCCTCGGCAAAAAACTAAAGTTTAGTTCTTCGACCGGTAGCCGTGAGACCACCTCACTTGGGAAATTTTTGGGTCATTCTTTTTAGTCTTGTTAAGTTCCAATTCACTTAATTGTTACTAGCTTAGCATAAACTACAAAAATGAGAAAAAATTTTCCCACTTTTCGAGGCTTAAGGATCCTATCAAGTTAGTACTACTGGGAGCATGGCCAGTGCTTTGCTCTTGGTCTCCAAGAACATAGCTCGATTCCCCTACTCATTATCACGATGCCCGGTGACCAGATACAACCAGGGAGTTCATCCCCATACCAGCTCCATCGATCTGAGGGCCCTCCACAGATCACTGTGATCATCTGAAATCCACAGTGGGGAAGAATGAAGGGGTCATTTTACCCCGTCTCCCTGGTCTACCTAGGCATGAAGCGTAAACATACGTCCAAGAATATACATCATATATCCACCTCGAAGGGTGGCACATCAACATCTGCATAGACAAAGATCAACACAATACAAAGGAAGTTCCTACCCAAGGCTCAGACACAGGGATGGACTGACAAGCTTGGGTCTCCAGAGTTCCTGCTAAGGCGTAATCATGACAATGGATTGGGCCGGGCATAAGAACATGGCATTGGGTTGTCCACCCATCCGCCCTCCTGCACACTTTGCGAGTAGGTTGAAGAGTGTTGGGGGGGATCAGTAGCCACGGCACGTAGCCAAAGGGGCTACTCCTGGGTTACATCTCCCCAGGCCCGATGGGGCAGGTAGGGATCACTCCCTCCCGAGATCTACGTGCTGACCCAAGGAGACTAGAGGGCCACTGCACTTATTCGACTTAACCCACTGGAAGGTGAACTCCACCTCACGGGTGTCGAGCCCATGCCTTGCCCACACCAGTGGCAAGCCATTAGACCTAGTCACTGATCCCGGTAGGCCTTACACACACCGGGGGATGGGGCCAAGGGTCGAGAACCACGAACCTCGTTTTGAGCCAGTCTGGTCCCTTCACCCACAACCAGGTGGGGTTCTTGTACACAGGCCGAAATCTAGTAATGCACTAAGAGGGACTAGCTAGGAGCATCATCTACTAAGCTTTAAGTCTCTACCCCCCTTCCCAATACAATGAGTTCACAGAATCCAATCCGTCCATCATATCAACATAATAAACTAGTTATGGTGCCCAGCGTTGCTGGGCACCGTCCTTTTTGTTAATGTCGTGCTAGCAAACTCCCCTTGTATTTGCACAATTCATCCCTTGTATTTGTTGCATCTATGTTGGCCTAGCATGTAAGACGGAACTTGCATACGCACTCGTATTTGTTACATCTGTATTGGTGGTTTTCCTCTCCAATTGATTAACAAAGAAACATGATTGGCCTTTTCATGACCTGTTCCTAGAGTGCTGACTGTTAATGCAGTTGTTCATGGAGTGTTGAAAGATAATGCAGTTGTTCATGGAGTGCTGCTTAAGTTATAAAACATTCCGTTGCCTTAAACTGCTATAATAAAACGAACATGCTTAGTTTTGGCAAATGGCTTAAAGGACAATAAAGCAATTGTTCATGAAATGCTGCATAACATTGCCCCAACTGCTATAACAAAATGGACATGCTTGTATTTGTTTGAAATCATAGATAGCTTGTCTAAAGGGAAGACCCTATTTGGTTGCCCCACTCATGGTATAACTTGTATATGCATATGAAAAGTTAAAACGAAGTTGTTTGACATTTGTGGAGTGGGGCAACTCGTATATGCATATGAAAAGTTAAAACGAAGTTGTTTGACATTTGTCGTTAGTGAAGCTTGTATTTGTATTTGAGCTGACCTGTGTGGCGAAGAGTAGAGTTGTGCATTAGTAATGCACACTTGTAATCTTCATGGTATATCAGTCATGTGGGTATGCATATGCTTACAACCCTGGTCAAGAAAAGAAAAGGGAAGTGAACAGAGGCTGTCTAAAGGGAAGACCTTGTTTGGCTGTCCCACTTGTGGGGTGGCTTGTGTATGTGACTATGGAAAGTTACAACAGAAGATTGTTTGAGATTTGTAGTCAATGAAGCTTGTAATTGTATTTGAGCTGATCTGTGTGGTGGGGAGTAGAGTTGTGGATTAACAATGCAGAACTTGTAATCTTCATAGTATATCAGCCATGTGGGCATGCTTACAATCCTGGTCATCTAACTTATTCAAGGTGGTCTGAGTTGGAGACTTGCCTTCAGAATATTTGATGTAGACTCTAGCTTTCTTGCATCCTCCTTTCCTGGAATTGATCCTTCATCCTTCATTTTGAAGTTAACAAAATGGATGCATTTTGTAGTTAACAAAATGGATGTCTCATATCATAGGAGCATGATATTTTGTGGCAAAACCCAATCCAGAATAAAGGTGGTGCTTGTGACAGTCAACTCAGATTTGTCTCTAAATGAAATATTGTGAAGAACTTCTGTTTACTCCTGAATATTATGTCGAGACACAAAGATATGATATATAGTTCTTCTAGTGGATAGAGCTATCAAAGCTGAAAGACTTAAATATGCCTTTCCATCTTAACTTGCATCTACGCTTTAGAGACTCAAATATTGTCTGTAGAATTCAACAACCATAAAGATAGAACAAAAAAGAGAGTCAAGATTGGCAAGGCCATACCTCCCTTTTTCTATTCAGAGCAAAACCACATTGTAATCAGTGCGGCAATATAATAACTCCACCCATACAACCTGCGAATTTCTTTGTAAAAGCACATAAGGTAAATAGAACACGATATACCACAAATTATTTAACACACTTTATTAATTAGTTGCCTTCCCTTCTCAATCAACTGTAAGCTTTAGCTATTGCCTCAAGAGCAAGCAATAACTGGACAAACACCCTTTGCTTCGACAAACACCTTTTGCAGTACCTTCTTCGAAGATAAAAAGCAAATGCAGCTTCAACAAACACCTTTTGCAGTACCTCCTTCAAAGATAAAAAGCAAATGCAGCTACATCCTTTATATTTGCTAAATGAGGGCCTACAAAAAGAAACAAAGAAGAATGAATAAAAGAGAATACGCGTTTATTGCAACAAAACCATTACAAATAAAACCTTACCTCCATTTAACCCGCTTAAAAATGGATGCCCACTTGAAATTTCGAGATTGCCGGGATAAACCTTCAATAAGGATTCACACAAATTTACATAAAGAGAGATGTATCAAAGAGCACACATAAGAACACATGGTACATCAAAACAAATTGCAAAGAGCGATCATAATAAATTATAGCGTGTTCATGCAAGAAGAACATGGCTTAGAAAATATATATCCGAAAATGTGATGCTGATGCATTTTGAACAAAAAATAGCAACGAAAAAAGCCTATTAGCATCGTTTGTAGTCCGCCTATCAATGCTTCAAATAGTAGATCAACTTCTTACGGATCGATATCCCGATTCGCTTCTAAACAATTCAGCGGTAATTATATATTCAAGTCAACATTGA
This sequence comes from Isoetes taiwanensis, assembly GCA_021234155.1. Lineage (NCBI taxonomy): Eukaryota > Viridiplantae > Streptophyta > Lycopodiopsida > Isoetales > Isoetaceae > Isoetes > Isoetes taiwanensis. The sequence continues at coordinate 11,380,680 of JAJEKV010000016.1, read as the reverse complement.
GCTCCACTTTGGGATTGAAAATCGAAAGTCGCCAACATAAGAGAAAAACGCCCTTCTTCATCAAGAATAGATAGAAGAGCGCTTATATAATCGGAGATGCAATTATAGTGCGAAGTTACTTGAATCCTTGAACAAACACGTTTCAAGTGTTCAACAATTAATGCAGGTCACCACAACTCCCCGTGATTTAGATTAAGCCATGCCTTCACATATGTTGATGGCGATGCTCGATGAAAGAAGAAACATGTGTGTAAATCTGCCTAACTTGCTCAAGAACGAAAAAGGGAACACCTAGCTCGCAAAACAAATGGAGCCCTTGCTTGCACAACCACAACAAAGCAAATGAAGGAAGAATGAGGTCACAGTATCTGCATTCTCTAGACCTCCTTTTCCACATTTTGATTTCTTCTTCCACATGGAGCCAAAAGATTCACAGTTTTCAAAGCAGAAAGCAACACCCAAAAGATGAATACAATGTGCTGTTGTGGAGTAGGAGCTGCGGTTCCAGACCAAAAATAAGATCCTAAAACATAATCTTGTACAGAAGAAGGAACGCAAAATATCATCATGTATCTATTTAGCATGGATCTTGCAGGCTCCTGCTTGCAGAAGCTGCAAAATATCATCTCCATTGGCACATGCAACCCTCTTTTACAGGTCGTTTCTGGCGGCTTCCAGAAGACTAAGGCTGAGATTCCAATGCCGGAAGATGCTGTGAGTTCATGGTTTTACCAATGGTAAGGTTCACCAATGGAAGATGCTCTGTTCTTATGTTTATTCATTTTCTGCTGGAGCTATGTCCGCTCAACCTCAGGCATCACTTACAAAGCAATGGCGCAACGGGATTGGACTGCCAAATTGACTGGAGACGGGCAACCCATTAGGAAGTTTATAGAAACAGAGTTAGAAGCAGATGGCAGGGTGCAAAATGACGGCACCAAGAGCATTGGTTCCAACTCCAGGTCGAACTCTTGTATGAATGATGGCTTCCGTGGATTTTGGCTCAAAAGCACGAAGATGTTAATACATATCTGAATCATTCCAAATTTGCAGCTCGCCGCCGTTGTGTCGATTGGCTCCAAAGATCTCGATTGATTGTTTGAGTAGAACCATGCCGAACCCATTCTCTCCTCGGCTCCACGCCGACCCGTCCTCGCTATGTAGTAGCCCTTGTGTGTTGAATCCTTATCGCCCGCTTAGGCCAATCAAATCCCTCGCCTTTCAATTTAGGGCTGGATCCAAATCCGTGAATTCTTGAATAACATTATAATATAGGATAATAAAGAACTAATCTATCTCATAGAGTTAGGTTCTTTAGTTAGATCAATCTCGGGATCTACTTGGCTGCTAGGGGTGATCTAATAGGCTAAACCTACTGGTTTGGAGGCTGGAGTAAGGCTTATGCTATTTGATCGACCAAATACCGATCCCTGGTTCTCCTCTCTCATCCGGCGTCCATGTCTCTGAGATGCGGTCGGAAGGGCGATCTGACACGCTGGGGCGTACGGGCAGATCGGGGGAGTTGGAATCGACTCCTCAGGCGCACAAATCGGAGCTCGGAAGGTCTGTGGGCGAAAAGGGGAATGTTAGGGTTTGATGCCTTATGTAGGCTATCAGTTAGGTTTTAGGGTTCCCATGACCCTTGGTCTACCTTTAATGGGTTAAAGGTCTAAAAGTGCGCGGCGCATTGCTAAGTGTGCACCATTATTGCAAGTTGCCCCTAGGGTGTCCTTGCTTGGGTATCGCCGGGCGACATTACCGCCGTCGATGGATGGCGGTAATGTCTGGACGTGGCCTTGATCACGGTATATGTCTTGAGACCGTATATCGTCTTTCGAACGCCACATTCTCCCCACCTTGAATTGATCTTTGTCCCTGGCACATCGTGGGTCTCCCACCTCGGGGATCTACTTAACACGCAATCAACCTCATGCATACGATATACTTATGTTTACTTTTATACATTTATTAGAATTACCTTAAGGTAATATTTACAGGACATTATTGAACTATTATTTAATCAAATGCTTAATTATTCTCATGTCATTACAATGATTACTCATAATTATTATATATACTATTATTCTTCGAGGTACCCTTTATTTCTTGCAACACTTTAGACAAAATTGTGTTGCAAGTCTTCGTAGTCCGACCTCCTAGCCCTTCGGAGCGCTTTATTGGCCTGCAGGTCACACTACGTTAGTACCATATTTAATTATTTATAAAGTTTTGGTTATATGGTGACCACCCCACCTATCTACATGGATGCATGGCTAATCTCTCGGCGTAGGAAGAGGGTGATTCTTACATTATGGCCGTGGAGACAGCGTCTATATGCCTATATGCCACTCATGCCTACACCTTTAGTTGCCCAGCGTGGAGGATAGGTCCTTCCCGTATATGGGGCGTGAAGGCCAGATTCCTCCTATCAAAACATATATGGGGCTAGAGGTGCTTTTCCTATCAATGCATTCCTCAATGACCTCCTTTCTCTCGAGGTCGTCTACTTCCGTGGGACAGAAGTAGACTTTCCAAGCGGCACCGCGGTCATGCCTACATTGACATTACACCACGTCCTAGAGATCACCGTAGTAATCTCATCATCGGTTACAACGCATGCAACCCTTACCTCATAGGTTGCATGCGTATATTATACCTAACTAGGCAAGTTGCTAATCTACACAAATCGACATGCCGAGCGATTTCGAGGGGAGATGATTTTGCCGTCCCATTGCTCCATAAACTGTGGGTACTGTTTTTCCAGATCTCTTTTAAGTACCCATGTTGCGTCTTCCACCGGCAAGTGCTTCCACTTGACCAAGTATCGGAGGAACTCCGATCTCCTTGTTTTCTTGAATGCTTTATCAAGAATTATCTCTGGAACTATTTCCAACTGCTCCTCTGTCATTTCCAACATCGTTGGGGTGTCCAGGATCTCATCTGGGTTGGGAGTGTGCTTCTTCAGCAAACTCACGTGGAAGACTTTGTGGATCTTTAAGTGTGCTGGCAAGTCTAACCTATAGGATTGGTTACCCACTCTCTTGACTATTTTGAATGGTCCAGCCCACCTTGGAGCAAGTTTCTTGCAATTCCCGATGCGGAGCTTCGCCTGCTTCACCTTGATCTTGAGCCCACACATTGTCGCCAACTTCAAAACCTGGTTGTTCGATGCTTGTCGGCGATGCTCTTTTGACGACTCCTTTGCTGCTAGGGAGATATCCCCGCACTTCTTCTACGAAGCCGCTTTGATGTCGCCAAAGCATTTGTTGGGAGACTTCCACTTTTGACTTTGGATTGTGCCAAGTTATGCGAGTTAGGCATTGGTAGCCGTAGTTGATCATGAACAGCGCATATTTGGGATGATTCACCTTGGTGCTATTGTATGCAAACTCCACCAAGTGAATAAATTCCTCCCACATACCTTGCTTGTTCCAGACATAGTTTCGGAGCATGTCTTCCAAAATTCTATTGACACGCTCTGTTTGCCCATCCGTCTGTGGATGATAGGCCGTGCTCATGGATAGCTTCGTTCCAATCGTTGTGAAGAGATCCTGCCAGAAGGCGCTGATGAATTTCGGATCTCGGTCGGAGATAATTTTCCTTGGCATGCCATGAAGTCTGAAAATCTCTTTGGTGAAGAGTTTTGCCGTGTCCATAGCTGTGTCCGTGGTCCTGCAAGGCACAAAATGGGCCATCTTCGACAACTTGTCAACCACGACCATCAAGGCATCCTTACCTCTTACTGTTCTTGGCAATCTCGTTATAAAATCCATCTTTGACAACCTCACACTTAGCGTTTGGTACAGCTAATGGTTCCAAAGCACACGGAATTGAAGTTGTTCTACCTTCGCTTCTTCGGCATAGTTGACACTCCTTGATGTGGCGAAGCTATCCGCTTCTTCATGCCCGGCCAATAGTAGCCGCTACGCGACTTTGAAATATGTCTTCATGAATCTGCGTGGGCCAGCTATTGGGCTGTTGTGGGTGTCGTGGAGGATCAACTTTCTTACTCCCGATGATTCCGGCACGCACAACTTGTTCTTGTGGTATAGGAGGTTACCTTCCTTTTTAAAGTTTTTGAAGGTTTCCCTCTCCTTGTCCGTTCTCGCTTCCTTGGACAAGCTTGCCCATACTTCTTTGAAGTCCTCATCCGTTGGCAAGGTTTCTTCTATCTTTTCCGAAATCGCCAAGAGCCGCCGAGATTGCATTGCAGTGCACTCTGGTTGTCAGTGGATGCCTTGAAAGCGCATCTGCTACCACATTAAGCTTCCCGGGTTTGTAGACTATCTCAAAGTCATACTCCTCGAGAAATTCCATCCACCTTCTCTGCCTCAGATTGAGATGTGGTTGCGTGAATACGTATTGGAGGCTCTGGTGATCAGTGTCCAACTGGAATTTCCTCCCTAAGAGGTAATGCCTCCAGATTCTCAATGCTCTGACGACTGCTAGCAGCTCTTGATTGTGCGTCGGGTAACGCGTTTCGGCGTCGTTCATTTTCCTTGAGTCGTACGCTATTACTCGTTCTTCTTGCATCAGCACTGCACCTGTGGCTATCTTGCTTGCATCCGTTGCCACTAACTTGTCCTTTTCCGGGTATGGCAGGGTCAAGACGGGGGCGGTTGTCAAGGCTTCCTTCAACAACTCAAATCCTGCTTGGGCTTTCTTGAGCCAATGGTCTGCCCAATTTTTAACTTTCTCCGCCTTTGTTAAGTCCGTCAATGGGGCTGCTATCTTTGCGAAGTTCTTCACGAACTTCCTGTAATACCCTGCTAGGCCGAGGAAACTTCTAACCTCATGGACGTTCTTTGGTGCCGGCCATTGGATTACTGCTTCAATCTTGGCGGGGTCTGTCGAGATTCCTTCTGCTGAAATCACATGACCGAGGTATTCCACCTTCTCTGTTGCAAAGTGACACTTCGATAACTTGGCATACAACTGATGCCTCCTTAACTTCTCGAGCACCTTCGACGCGTCCGAAAGCATGCTCTTGAATGGATTTTATTGTACACCGAGAATGTCGTCAAAGAATACTATCACAAAGGTGTCCAAGTATTCTCTGAAGATGTCGTTCATGAGTCTCATGAACGTAGCTGGGGCGTTGGATAGCCCAAATGTCATTACGGTGAATTCATAATGCCCATACCTAGTCCTGAAAGCCGTTTTGTGGATGTCCTCTTCTTTTATTCTCGACCGGTGATAACCCTGACCTTAGGTCGATCTTGGAGAAGGCCTTTTGCCCTTGGAGCTGATCCATCAAGTCGATCGATCACGGGAGTGCGACTTGTTCTTGATGGTGTGCTTGTTCAACTGTTCAGAATCTATGCATTATCCTCAAGCTTCCATCCTTCTTCTTGACAAAGAGGATGGGTGCCCCAAATGGTGAGACACTAGGCCTGATGAAGCCTAGATTGAGCAACTCTTGTAGCTGCTTCTTCAGCTCTGTGAGTTCATGTGTGGTCATTCTATATGGGGCCTTGCTTGTCGGCTTGGTCCCTGGCCGAAATCTAGTAATGCACTAAGAGGGACTAGCTAGGAGCATCATCTACTAAGATTTAAGTCTCTACCCCCCTTCTCAATACAATGAGTTCACAGAATCCATCCGGTCCATCATATCAACATAATAAACTAGTAATGGTACCGGCCTTCTTTGGTATAAATTAGGAACCTTTAATTTCTTTTTTTTTTTTATTCTCCTTTTTTTTTCTAACCCCTTCTCCCTCCTTTGCCTTCCTTTCCCCTTCCCTTTTTTTTTCTTTCTTTTTCTTATCAGCTTTTCCCTTCCTTTTTTATCTTTCCCGCTCTTCCCATTTTTCCACTACTCTCTTTCCCTTTCCTTTTCCCCTTCCTCTTCCTTTTTCCTTTTCCTTTTTCTTTCCCATTTCTCATGCATTTTTCGTTCTCTTTTGCTTACCTTTTCATGTGCCCTTTTCTTCCTTTTCCCCACCCTCTTCCTCTTGATCACGTGCCCTTTTCCCCATCTCTTTTCCCATTTCTCTCTTCTCTTTCCCTCATGCTCTTTTTGCTTTTCCCTTCTCCTTTTTCCGCTTCCCTTTTCCTTTCAACTTTCCATTCCCTTTTCATACTTTTCCCCACCCTTTTGCTTTTGCGATGTTCCCTTTTTCCCTTTCCTTTCTCTTTTCCCCTTCCTTTACATTTTCCCTTTCCCATTCCTTTCGCTTTTTCATATGCCTCTTTCCATTCCCTTTTCTCAACCTTTTTTTATGCCCTTTTTTCCTTCTTTCCCCATCCTCTTCCCTTTTTTCCCCTTTCCACTTTCTCCTTTCTTGTTTCTTTTTCTTTTCCCTTTCCCATACTCTTTTTCCCTTTCTTTTTCTATTTCCTCACCCCTTTCCCTCTTCCCTTTTTTCTCGTGCCCTTTTCTCCTTCATCTTTTCCTCTTTTCCTATTCCTTGCTCCCTACCCTTTGTCTATTCTACTTTCCCCCCACCTTTTCCTCATTTTTTTTCCATCCTTTCCCTCTTCCTTTTTTCTCGATGCTCTTTTGCTTTCCTTTTTCTCTTTCTTCACCCTTTCTCTTTTCCCTTTTTTTCCGCCCTTTCCTTTTTTTTCTCTTTTTCTCGTTCCCTTTTCCATGTTCTTTTTTTCCTTTTCCCCTCTCTTTTCCTTTTTACTTTTCTTTTTCCCATAGACTTTTGCAACCTTTTTTCTTATTTTCCCTTACCTTTTTCTCCTTTTCTCACCTTTACTTCTTACCCTTCTCGCGGTGCTCTTTTTCCGTTCCCCCCCTCGCCTATTCTATTCCTTTTCTATTTTCTTTTTATCTTTCCATTTTTCCTTTTCTCCTTCTCTTCCTTTTTCCACTTACCTTTCTTTTATTCCTTTTCCTTTTCCCTTTCATCGCTTTTTCCTTTTCCCTTCCCTCTTCCTCTTCCCTTTTCCCTTTCATCGCTTTTTTCCTTTCCCCCTTCCCTCTTCCTTTTCCTTTTCCTCTTCCTTTTCCCTTTTCCCTTTTCCCTTTCGTTTTTCCTTTTTCTTTTTTCCTTTCATCGTTTTCCTTTTCCCTTCCCCTCTTCCTTTTCCCCTTTTTTTTTTTCCCTTTCATATCGTTTTTTCCTTTTCCCTTCCCTTTTCCTTTTTCCCTTTTCCCTTTTCCCTTTCATCATTTTCCTTTTCCCTTCCCTTTTCCGTTTCCTTTTTTTCCTTTCATCATTTTTCCTTTTCCCGTCCCCTTTTCCTTTTCCCTTTTCCTTTTAGTTTTCCTTTTCCTTTCATCTTTTTCCTTTTCCCTTCCTTTTCCTTTTCCTTTTTTTCCTTTTCGTTTTTTCCTTTTCCCTTTTTCCCTTTCATCGTTTTCCTTTTCCCTTCCCTTTTTCGTTTCCCTTTTCTTTTTTCCTTTCATCGTTTTCCTTTTCCTTCCCTTCCCCTTTTCCCTTTTCCCTTTCCCTTTTCATTTTCCTTTTCCTTTTTCCTTTTCCCTTTCATATTGAAGCCATAGTCAAGATGAAATTTTAGTTGAAGACACGCACACATCATCTCCACCATTGGTCAATCAAATCCTCGACCGTCCGATTTAGGGTGCGGTCCATTACACAACATTATAATATAAGATAAAGAACTAATCTATCTCATAGAGTTAGGTTCTTTAGTTAGATCAATCTCGGGATCTACTTGGCTGCTAGGGGTGATCTAATAGGCTAAACCTACTGGTTCGAAGGCTGGAGTAAGGCTTATGCTATTTGATCGACCAAACACCTGATCCCTGGTTCACTCCTCTCGATCCGAAGGCGTCCATATCTCTGAGATGCGGTCGGAAGGGCGATCTGACACACTGGGGCGTACGGGCAGATCGGGGGAGTTGGAATCGACTCCTCAGGCGCGCAAATTGGAGCTCGGAAGGTCTGTGGGCGAAAAGGGGAATGTTAGGGTTTGATGCCTTATGTAGGCTATCAGTTAGGTTTTAGGGTTCCCATGACCCTTGGTCTACCTTTAATGGGTTAAAGGTCTAAAAGTGCGCGCGCATTGCTGGTATGCGCACCATTTGCAAGTTGCCCCCTAGGGTGTCCTTGCTTGGGTATACGTCGTCTGCATACCACGTCGGTGGATGGCGGTAATGCTGGCGGCCAAGTAGCGACGGTATACGTCTTGAGACCGTATATCGTACTGGAACGTCACAACATTATATATATATATACAAGTGTTTGTAATATGATGGACTGCATGATGCCGACCCTTCAAAACACACCCAGCGTGAAAGATTCCCTTAGATTTCTGAAGATTAGCCCAAGATTCCTTTAGATTCTGCAACATTCTATATAGATTCTCTCGGATTCTTGCATTCTCACGAAGATTCCCTAGATTCTCCAAGATTCTATCAAGATTCTCAAAGATTTCCGTAGATTTTCTAAGATTCTCTTGAGATTTCCCTAAGTTTTCAAAGATTACCCCAAGATTCCTCTAGATTTTTCAAGATTCCATGTAGATTCTCTTAGATTTCTCAAAATTCTATAAAGATCCCCTAGAATCCCAAAGATTCTCTTGAGATTCCTTCAGATTCTCTAAGATCCTATGAAGATTCCCCTAGATTCCTCTAGGTTCCTAAAGATTTTATCAAGATTCCCTTACATTCTCCAAAATTCTCTCTTGAACCATGTAGATTCTCTTAGGTTCTCCAAGATTCTATAAAGATTCCCCTAGAATACCTAAGATTCTCTTGAAATTCCTCTAGATTCTCTAAGATCGTATGAAGATTCCCCTAGATTTTTCAAAATTGCACCAAGATTCCCGTAGATACCTTAAATTTTTAAGATTCTACGGAGATTCCCCTAGATTTTATCAAGATTCCCTTAGATTCTCCAAGATTCTATCTAAATTCCCATATATTCTTAAAGATTTTATGACAATTTACTTAGATTCTCCTAGATTTCCATAGATTCTCTTAAGATTACCTAAGATTTTCCTAGATTCCCAAAGATTATTCCATGATTCCTCTAGGTTCCCAAAGCTTCTATGAAGATTCTCCTAGATTATTCAAGATTCTATGAAGATTCTTTTATATTCTCTAAGATTCCATCAAGGTTCCCTTAGATTCTCAAAAATTTTAGGAAGATTCCCCTAGATTTCCAAAGATTCTCTTGAGATTCTCTTAGATTCTCTTGGATTCCCAAATATTCTCTTAGATTCTTAATGTTCTACGAAGATTCCCCTAGATTCTTAAGATTCTACAGAGATTCCCCTAGATTTTATTAAGATTCCCCAAGATTCTCCAAAATTCCATCTAGATTCCCATAGATTCTTAAAGATTTTATGAAGATTCCTTTAGATTCTCCTAGATTCTCAAAGATTCATTTCAGACTCCCTAAGATTCTCTAAAGATTTCCCTAGATTCCAAAAGAATGCCCCAAGATTCCTCTAGATTCTACATGATTCTATCAATATTCTCCTAGATTCTTCTAGATTCTGTAGGATTCCATTAAGATTCCTCTAGGTTCTTAAAGATTTTATCAAGATTTCTAGATTTCCAAAGAAGCACTTGAGATTCCTATAGATTCTCTTGAGATTCCTCTATTTCCATAGATTCTATGAAAATTCCCCTAGACTACCCAAGATTCCATCAAGATTCCTCTAGGTTCTTAAAGATTTTATCAAGATCCTCTTAGATTCCCTTACATTCTCAGAGATGCTGTCTTGGGATTCCCATAGATTCTCTAAGATTCTCATGATATTCCTCTGAATTCACTAAGATCCTATAAAGATTCTCCTAGATTCCCTCAACTTAATATAGATTCCTCGAATCTCGAAGATTCCAAAAATATTCTTAGTGTTCGATCATGTTGGTTGCAGCTGCGAAAAATAGTGGCAAAGCACTACTCATTGGAAAGCTCTCGACGAGAGGAGTCCAATGCATGGATCCCACCTTCATCCGACCTCTCTATTGCAAGCTATGTGCCTTTGAAGGCGATTAAACAGAAGGAAGCTTCCTAGAAAATCCATTCATAAATGTTTTGCCACCTCATTACCTTTTTATTAATGAAAGTGCCACCTCATCTCCTTTAAAAAAAAATCAAATTAATATTAAAAAGTGAAATGGCTAGGATTTATGCTCACCTTTTGATCTAACGGTTAATATCTGCTACACCAAATCATCTTTAAGGAACCTTCCTTGCACCTTCCTTAAAAAATCAAGGGCTATGATTTCGCCTTCCCCTTTGATCCAACGGTTCACGGATGGGGTGTATGCCTCCATGCATGACTCATGTATGCCCCCATCAAAATCCAAGGGCTTACACTACGCCACCTCACCAACTTTTTATCCAAGGCCCAAGATCAAAAGTTTATATGTAATGTGCTATTTTATGACCACCCCCATGAGTTTCTATATACATATTATAAGATATGTTCTTATGTTTGTCCTACTCAATTTTACCGAACCGTTCGAGATCCTACGGCTCACGTGGCTTTGGGACATGTCCTACGGCTCAGGTGGCTTGGGAGTTTCTATATAGATTCTGTATAGACGATCCTACGGTCGAGGTTGATTTGATCCTGATCGTCGGTCCGAGATCGTACGGCTCACGTTGCTTGGGGACATATCCTACAGTGCACATGGCTTTGGGAATTATATGTAATTGATCCTACGGTCCAGGTTGTTCTTGATCCTGATTGTTGATCTAGGCTTCCAACTTAAACTCAGCAACGCTGGGCACCGTTACTAATTATTATATTATTGTTATTATTATGAAAAGTTTTAATTGTTATTATTGATCATGCTTATTGACCACACGACAAGTATGATTGCAAGTGGCTTGCTCCTTCTTCCCTTCCCCGCTTTGCTAATTTACTAAGCTCTAACATCACCATAGACACTACCAGTGGTACAACAATGAACCCCCAATTCAAATGCTCAAGTCTGCCTTTGAAGGGAAAATGATTTAGTGTTCAATGATTTACACCCTCAACCTAGGAGAGGTAGATTTAGACTTGCTCTTTTATTTCTATTTTTTCGAGCTAAGTTCTAAAAGAAAGGCCAGTGATGTTCGAGAATTTGACACAGGTGATATGCTCCAACAATGACATAACTCCGACTTCAATTACCATGACAATTGGGTCAAATGGAACATGGAGTGCCGACTTCTAAGGCTACCAAAGTGTCATTCTCTTTGGTCCCAACAATCAACTCTACTTTGCCTCCTGTTTTAAATGCATTTGAGATATTTACATACAATAAAGCATCTACCTCGACCGTGCCATCTCCTCCACCTCCTTCACCTCCACACCTCCAACTCCTTTTCCTCCTCCTCCTTTCCTATCAACACCACCACCTTCGTCAATCCCTCCTCCTCCAGTTTCAAGTTCAGCTTAACACATGAAGATCAAGCCTTTGACTCTATGCTTTATCCTGGTGAGAATCCTTATATGAAATCTAGATCGGTTTACATTTGCATATATACTAACGCAAAGCATTCTTGCAGGCAATACTAACAAAAGCACTTATATAATTGGCTCATTTCTCCATCAATATCTTCAATTCTAATAAAATGTTACTAAATTAGATATTGAAACAAAAGTTATATATGCAGAAAAACTTATTGTATTGATGTTGTGAAATAGGAAAAACCTATTTGTAATATAAAAATTTGCCTTTTTCTATGAAAATGTATAGCTCTCTCTCTCTCTCTCTCTCTCTCTCTCTCTCTCTCTCTCTCTCTCTCTCTCTCTCTCTCTCTCTCTCTCTCTCTCTCTCTCTCTCTCTCTCTCTCTCTCTCTCTCTCTCTCTCTCTCTCTCTCTCTCTCTCTCTCTCTCTCTCTCTCTCTCTCTCTCTCTCTCTCTCTCTCTCTCTCTCTCTCTCTCTCTCTCTCTCTCTCTCTCTCTCTCTCTCTCTCTCTCTCTCTCTCTCTCTCTCTCTCTCTCTCTCTCTCTCTCTCTCTCTCTCTCTCTCTCTCTCTCTCTCTCTCTCTCTCTCTCATATTAAGCTAAAAAAATGTGGGACCGGTCTTTGGTACTAAAATGCTATACTATAAAGAATCAACAACTTGACCCAGGCACAGGGTAGCACAGAAAAAACAATCAACCAAGATGAGACATATGGTCTGCAGATTTCGTCTAAGCTCACATCATTTAGGGGTGGAGATTGGGAGATGGGGGAATATCCCAAGACATAGGAGGACATGTAGAGTATGCGGCCAAGATGAAATCGAGGACGAAGAACATGTCATTATTAAATGTCCAGCATATACGGCGTTACGAAGTCGACACGATGTGCATGTCTATAATTTGATCCAGTTCTTTCAACTCCCGAAAAAAAATGTTTGTAACTACCTAGTAGATATGTACCAAATAAGAGAGATGCATATTGATAACTTTAAATCTTTATTAGAAGATTATGAGAAGGATGAGATTGCAGAGTAATTAATGAGACTCTGACTGAGAGCTCATATGTAATATTGGATTGTATGTAATCTGGGGTGAACGTTGTATAGACCTGATGGTCTTTTAAACGTAAATACAACATTTCATTTCATTTCTCTCTCTCTCTCTCTCTCTCTCTCTCTCTCTCTCTCTCTCTCTCTCTCTCTCTCTCTAAGGCATTTCTGGTAGATTGGCAGATGAAGAGAAATCTATATGTGGTGCTAGTGCAGAGTGTCATCTTATATGGATGCGAGGCATGGGGGCCGGGATTATCACAGGATATGTGGAAAAGAGTTGAAAAAATACAGAAGAAGTTTTTCTTAACTGAATTGGGGGTTAAGATGCAAACATCATACCCTATGATGCTAGCTGAAAGCAGAAACGGGAATGATGCCATTAGAAGCGTAAGCCTTATACCGTGACGCTAAAGTACATGGCTAAAAGTAAATGAAATGGAGGCAGACATGAGGTTCCTCGGTTGGCTATGATACAAAGTAGTTCTAAGGGGTGGTTTGCAGAAATTGAGAGGTGGCTTAATAAGTGGGATATGTGCTTAGATGAGATACCGTCAGAGACGTCTGACTTGCATAGTTGGATGTTTGACCATGTACAGCAAAAGATATGGAAAGATCCAAAGACTAAGATGCGGTACTATAAAGAGGAAATTAACCCAATGTTAGTAGAGGCACCACATATGTATGAAAAGTTATCATACTATAAGAGACATATCACATGCAGAATGAGAATGAGTTCTCACCACTTGGGGGTGGAGGTAGGCAGATGGGGCAACATACCACATCATGGGATGCGTGTAAGGTCGTGGGGACGGATGACATTGAAGATGAGGAGCACGTCATTTTGCATTGCCCAGCATACTCTAATTTGAGGAGTATGTACTCTATACCAGAAGATATTACTGTAAAATGTTTTTTCTATCTACCAAGCAAGGTTGTTAGTAATTACCTTGCAGATGTTCTGAAAACAAGAGATACTCACATTAGAAATTATAAATATTTGTTGGAAATATATGAGAGAGAAGAGATTGAGATAAGTGTGGCTCTATTAGAGGGCACACTGGAATTAAATGAAGAAGAATTGTAGTAATGCTTATATGTCTTCTAGACCTGATGGTCTCATAGACAATCAATATCATTTCATTTTCTCTCTCTCTCTCTCTCTCTCTCTCTCTCTCTCTCTCTCTCTCTCTCTCTCTCTCTCTCTCTCTCTCTCTCTCTCTCTCTCTCTCTCTCTCTCTCTCTCTAAGGCATTTCTGGTAGATTGGCAGATGAAGAGAAATCTATATGTGGTGCTAGTGCAGAGTGTCATCTTATATGGATGCGAGGCATGGGGGCCGGGATTATCACAGGATATGTGGAAAAGAGTTGAAAAAATACAGAAGAAGTTTTTCTTAACTGAATTGGGGGTTAAGATGCAAACACCATACCCTATGATGCTAGCAGAAACGGGAATGATGCCATTAGAAGCAGAAGCCTTATACCAGACGCTAAAGTACATGGCTAAAGTAAATGAAATGGAGGCAGACAGGTTCCCTCGGTTGGCTATGATACAAAGTAGTTCTAAGGGGTGGTTTGCAGAAATTGAGAGGTGGCTTAATAAGTGGGATATGTGCTTAGATGAGATACCGTCAGAGACGTCTGACTTGCATAGTTGGGTGTTTGACCATGTACAGCAAAAGATATGGAAAGATCCAAAGACTAAGATGCGGTACTATAAAGAGGAAATTAACCCAATGTTAGTAGAGGCACCACATATGTATGAAAAGTTATCATACTATAAGAGACATATCACATGCAGAATGAGAATGAGTTCTCACCACTTGGGGGTGGAGGTAGGCAGATGGGGCAACATACCACATCATGGACGCACGTGTAAGGTCTGTGGGACGGATGACATTGAAGACGAGGAGCACGTCATTTTGCATTGCCCAGCATACTCTAATTTGAGGAGTATGTACTCTATACCAGAAGATATTACTGTAAAATGTTTTTTCTATCTACCAAGCAAGGTTGTTAGTAATTACCTTGCAGATGTTCTGAAAACAAGAGATACTCACATTAGAAATTATAAATATTTGTTGGAAATATATGAGAGAGAAGAGATTGAGATAAGTGTGGCTCTATTAGAGGGCACACTGGAATTAAATGAAGAAGAATTGTAGTAATGCTTATATGTCTTCTAGACCTGATGGTCTCATAGACAATCAATATCATCTCTCTCTCTCTCTCTCTCTCTCTCTCTCTCTCTCTCTCTCTCTCTCTCTCTCTCTCTCTCTCTCTCTCTCTCTCTCTCTCTCTCTCTCTCTCTCTCTCTCTCTCTCTCTCTCTCTCTCTCTCTCTCTCTCTCTCTCTCTCTCTCTCTCTCTCTCTCTCTCTCTCTCAAGGGCTCTCTCTCAAGGGTTGCTTTAACCTAAGCTATAGTTGGGTTTATTTACATGGTTGTAGATATGATTTCACTGACCGTTTATTTGCATTCATAAATACAAAAAAAGGTTGGACATGGATAACAACTGGTTCTTTGCTACGACACACTGTATACGGATTACCGTGACTTCGTTTGTTTGCTTTCTATGGATGCAGTAAAGCAAAAAAGGCCTTGACCTTTGATGTATTTGGACAGCGAAGTTGCCTTCTCGAAGGGAGTAGAATTGTTACTGTTTGTCACGAATGTCAATAGTTAATTTTTTCCCAAAGGAATACCTTTACGGTCACATTTATTACTTTGTCTTACATTTATTTAATTAAAGTTTGGCTTCAATGGGTTTAGCTTTTGCTAAGGTGTTCTCGTCTCTCTCTCCCCTCCCTCTCTCGCATTACTTTAGAAGTACCACCACCTATATTCCTTGACTGGAATATTGCCCTTTGAATCTTGATCTTAAATACTTAAATGTAGATAGTGCTCATGTTTCTAGGTTTATGACATTGGAGCAGTTTTAAAGCTTTGACTAGGATTGGGTTTGGCAATGCCCTTCCTTCACCCATTATTCAACATTGGATGTATGCTGTCTGAAGAAGTGGTTCTACTATTTGTTCTTGAGTCTAATTTCAAAGCGTGCGAGGAGTTTTACTTATTCGAGAGAGATGCTTATTTGCTTGAACATAAAAAATACTGAAAAGAAGATTCATATGGAAAACTGGTTAATGTAGCTTTATTGACAGCCTGCAAGAAGAGAAGCTTACAGTAATTGTTCCTATTACCTTCACCTTGTTTCTACTTTTAAATTAGACTTAACCAACATCTCAAACGTTGCCTCATTCTCCACTGAGAAGTTCTTAATCCCTTACACCTCTCTTGTCCTCGAACCCAAGTAGTAAATTTCTGCCTTTGATGCTATTGCTGTACCCAAAGCTAATATCCCTTTAGTCTCTAACTCAACAATTGAGTCTATTGCCTCTAGGGTTTACAATCTCTCTCTCTCGCATCCGGTGTCGGATTTTCATGTGCTTGGGCTTGTTGGAAAGCTGGTTCAGAGATCTTTCCAACGGTGTATGGTACCTGCATGCTTGGCTTTGTTTCGGTGTTCAAATTGGCACTTTTCTGGGCTGTGTGCTAGGGTCTCTGTGGCAATCGGTAGGCACTTCGACGGACTGTATCTCTCGCATCCGGTGTCAGATTTTCATGTGCTTGGGCATATTCGAGCACATAAGGGGATTAGTGACCACATCTTGGCTCCCCTAGGCTAATCAGAAGTCATACAAGCATTTATGAGAAGCAGTGGCAGTGAATGAAAGAAAGAGAGACAAAGCATAGAAGTTGAAAAGTAGTGGGCAGGTACTACCCAGACGTTGCTACGCCCGCCAGAAAACACTTGATACCCCCTGCCCACCACTTAGGGTTTTGGGACCCTCCCAAGACCCCCACACCCCCAAAAGGTGCTCTGCCCGCGTTTTTGAGTCCCCAAGTTGAATTCTAAGCACCCTTTCCGCAGCCAGAGACCCCTCAAACTTTGAAAGTCATGGCCACAGAAGATGGGACAGCCTGGGAAACCCAAGGCGAGGGGCCGCCGCACAAACGGTCCCGATCAGAGAGTCATCCTCCATGAAGAAGGAGGCTCGGGCTAAGGCTAAAGCCCCCTCAGTGAGGCCAGCCCGGCTGAAAGGGATTGATTGCTCCAGACCATAGGAACTCCTGTCTCGCAGAGAATTGGAGCCATGTCGTCGCCGGTGAGTGGAGGCTAGCATTGCTCGTGTGAGGCTAACAAATGCACTCGGGCCGGGCATGACAGTGGAGATGGAGTCCTCTGCATCCCATGTGCTCAAAAGGCAAATGGTGGTCGAGAAGAACCGCATCCGATGTGTCCGAGACCCGACGTTTGCATGTGGAAGATGGCCTTGGTGCCGCACACTTCGACGGGCAATAAGGCCGTGCAGAGGTCGCCGACATGCGGACCGCCCTAGACTCGTGGTTCATCACTCGGACACCATGACACGGGGAGGGAGCGCCAAGAATGCAGGAGACAATGGTCACGCGTTGTTCTCGGCCGAGGTGGCGCGCGCCCACCACCATGGACGGAAGCGCAGTCGCCTGGCATTGCCTTTAATACGCCTTCGATCTCGTAGTAAGATTTGAACAAAGAAACCCGCCCGACTGGTGTCGGGCTCGAGCACGCCTTCGCCACTTCCGCCAGAGCTGAGTTCGTGCCGCGCAAACATCCAGATGCCGTGGCCTCCCCACGAGGTTCATAGTCACCGCAGCTAGCAGTGTGCGTAGGAGATGGCCAAGCGCCAGCTAGGCCCCTCGCAGAGCCGTGTTCCACTTCACGTGGTCGGCAGGAATGCTGCCTCGCACCGGGCTACCCCTCACACAGCCTGTCACGGGCAGCCTGTGCCCCGTGACCGCTGCCCCGCGACTCCAGCCACTCCACGCCATCCCAGCCACCACCACCACCCCCAAAGACGGGATCTCGCCTCACCACTTTGACCCGGGCCGCAGAACTCCAGGAGCGCCAGAAGTGAGGCAATCTAGTAGTTCGAGGCATGCCAGAACCATAGCGGGGAGAGTCTCGCCCACAACATCCGAACACATTCGAATCGGATGACATTCCCGGCCAGTTCACATTTCTCGAGTAGCCCGTCATGGGGCTCACCGCCGGGCCGTGACACATTGTCATATTCACGGTTGCGGATGCAGTGCGTGATGCCATATTGCGCCAGGCTGACATGTCAAGGGGACATCCTTGTCGCGGACTGGGACCTCACCGCTGCAGGAGAGGCACGCGCATGAGCTTGTCGTGGTCGAGGCATTCGTGACGCTCACCGCTAAACATACGTGCCCGGCCGTACACTGCAGAAATCCCGTCCGGCTCAACAACCGCATTGGGCCCTCCGTCTATCCCGCACCTAGCACTCCGTGAAGTGCGGGACACGGCTGGTGTCTGGCGCGGCGCCCCCTATGGGTCTTGCACCTACAAATTTTAAGCATAAACACGTCAGAACTAGCAATAGAATAGAATAGAATAGAATATACATTAACGTCCCTCAGGCCGTGAGGCCCCCGGACTTGTGTAGCATCCTGCGAGCTCCCAATAGGGTGCTGCCAACAAACAGACGCATAGGTTTATGTAGCCATCTAGCGGGCTTCTCTTGTTCTTTGTAGTACCCACATCGTGCTTATAGCTGGCTTCTTGGCCATACACAATGCATCGTTATAAACAGTTTTGAACTGTACTTTGTGGGCCTCTCTGATTCGCCTCAACAGTGCTTCTCAGATTATTTGGCCCTCTCTCTTTGTGCACCCCCCGGTGTCTTATTATCATCTCTTTTATAGCTTTCGCTACATCTGTGAGTGTCTCTTCTTTGTCCATCAGTGCTGGGAGTGGGAAATCCCACCTGACCTTGTTAAATTTGGACCTTATGTCTGTGTAGACCGGACATTCCTTGACCATACGTGCTTCGTCTTCTATTTTTCCTGAGTCACATAGTCGACATATTCACTCTGCTCTATCTATTAGTGACGCCGATTACTATCAGGATTAAAAAACCCCGCCCCGAAGGGTTTTCGAGGAAAAACCTTAATAGTAATGGGCTCACTGATGCACTGGTAGCTCCCCAATTATATGGGTCCCCGATTTGGGGAGCGGGATTGTCTTCTAAGCTCGGATACAAGTGGAATCACGTGCAAAAACAGCTTTTATCGGAGAAGAATTAGGTGTAAAAGGCACAATACCATATGCTCTTATGCTTGCAGAGATCTGGTCATCCCTTGGAGCTAGAAGCAGCGTGATCAAACTATAAACTTTGTGAATAGATTGAATAGCATGCCATCGACCGATTAGCGCATCAAGCAATGCGAAGTCTCATTAGAACATGGCTGGTTGGTGGATGTGATGAAATGGGAAAAAAATGGGGGGACGGATGAAAATTGGCGGACAATAAAAAGGAAGCAAGACAATTGCTTGAATAAATTTTGCATTCCGGCTAGGCGGGAAAGGCAGGAAGCGTAATGATCCATTACGGAGAGCATGTGAATTTTTTAGACTCATATGGCTTATCAGAATACATGAGAGCTGATATAAAGAGATTTTTGAAGAAAATAATGGCGCTTTATAGGTTAAGCTCTCACTGGTTGGCAATCGAGACCTGGTCGATGGTCTAAAAACCCATTGAAGAGAGACTTTTGCAGCTTGTGTGATATAGATAGTGTTGAGGATTTAAGATCATGTTTTTTACTAAGTGCCCAAAGATATGAAGATCTTAGAGAGAGATTCGGCATACATGTAGAAAACTTCAAGTCTTTGTTTCAATTACCATTTTTACTGATGGGATTGTACATCAAAGCAGTAGATGAGCACGTTCTTTCTTTGCTAAAGTCTGATGTATTTGGGCTCCATGGCCTTCTTGGCCCGAAAGTGAGCATAGACATAAATAAATAAATAAATTATTATCGATCCGTTTTCGTCATTTCGATTTTGGATTTTCCCCACGCCATTATTGTTAGGCTGCAAAAACTCTAAACTAAACTGATTAGTATCGATTAGAGCTCCAATCCGAGCTATGAATGTGTAGTAATTCATCAACATAACATCACGCGGTCCAAAGGTCCGTAGATTTATACACCATCTTGAAATATTCTAACTACACTATGTTAACACAATCCCCAACTTATGAAGTCTTTTGCCTAATAGTCCAGATTTATATTAGTGTAAAGCGCCTAAAGAAACTTCCTAATTTCATACATAGCATGCATATACTATGTTGATAGAACCTGATGTAATCGCGGTAAAGAAACCATCCAATTTCATAGCCTACAACAGCCAATCTATATTTATACCTAATGATGATAAAAGACCAAAAAGATCAATCATCCGTGATTATGCAGATAGTGGTATCACCCTTCCTTGTTTTGTGTGTTACTAGCTATTCAATTCAAAATGAAAAAACCTGATTAGATGAACGCCCTCATCTTCGAAGTTTTTTGAAGGCCTGGCAAGATAATTGATTGTGCTATCCCTCGCTCCACTTTTGTTGGCCATTCTGCAGGTTGGCAAAAGTCATACGTGGCAAAAAGTCACACTTGTATACGTTTTATGGGGCGGAGAAGTTGATGTCTGTTGCTTAGTGGTAGGCACCAGCCGGTGGGCTATTTCCCACACCGCTCGTGTATGGCGGAGATGTCCGCCTCTCGTCTCCATAGCTTTGCCCCCTATTTGCACCATCTACTCTGGTTCCCTTTGTTTATTTTTCCTTTTGTCCATCCTTTGTGGCTGTTGTATCTCCAGGCCGGATAGCTTGGTGTCTCAGAGTTTAGTAGAAGGCACCAGTCGGTGGGGCTAATTACCCCACTCGCCCCCGGTGGGATGGCTTAAGACGCCCGCCTCTCGGTCTCCATCACTCCTCTCCCTATTTGCACCATCTTCTCCTTTTCATCAATTTTATTAGATTGTATCCCAGACATCTATACATCTGGCTCATACATATCATATATACATCTCTACTCCATACTTTCTCTTTGAAATATTTGATCTCTTTTATAAAGAGCTAAAGAAATCTCAAAACCGAGAGAGAAATAGAGGGCAAGTTAGAGTGACTAACATGCCGAAAAAATGTCTTTACTAAATGCAATGTCTTGAAATCAAAATATATGCTACCCCAAGCCAATGTAATTGGTCATTGCCTTGATTCAAAATGAAACAAAACTTATCCGAAACCATTCGTCTGCGGTGCAAATCTTACAAAAGCGCTTTTTCTTATCTTTACAAGAGTCTCAGAGTCCAGGATCATCCTAGCGTAAGAAACTCCATTTGAAACTCCATTTGCAATACCACCATTTGGAACTCCGATTCTTGCCGCCCTTTGCCTTTTTTGGAACCTCGCTTACTACCTCGAGGGTAGCTCGACCCATATCCATAGATACAAAGAACATAATCATCAACCAGTAAAACATGAGAGCTCCTACCATGGCTCGACACATAGGGTAGTCGACCGACCGGGATAGGCCTCAAGATAGAGCGTAATCGAAATAACAACAACAATGGGCCGGGTATAAGACAATAGCTAGGTTGACCACTCCATCCGCCCCTCCATGCATACTTTGCGACATGGGCTAGACCAAGCCGTGGCATGACTCTAACCTTCCTGATCACGCGAATCCCATGGCATCACGATCGGGACTAGGTAGGAAGGGTTGCATATCCCCTTCCGGGGTCTAGAGGCTCCACTTGGGCGGCTAGAGAATCGTGGCGACACACTCCATTCAGAATCCCATGAACCCCCAAAACAAGAGCCAAGCCGACACTTGCAACTCTTGAGAGGTGGGCAACACCATTGCCTGGGAGGCGCCGGACCCATGCCCGCCCACATAAGTGACCGACCATAAGCTCAGCCCACTATGGGATCCCCCGGCTCCCCCACTCGGCAGGATCCTCCCTCCATCTTGCCTCTAGCCCCGTTGTGTAGTGCCGAGTCACATCATAGCCTCCATAGCGGTGGGTTCCTATGCACTGAGCCGCGATGTAATAGGAACTAAAGGATCTACACTAGGAGCATACTACATATGGCCCTAGGTCTCTACCCCCCTTCCCAACACAAGAGGAGCAACATGATCAACCAACATCACATACATCACATCATGATCAATATCAATATCGTATGAACATCTTAACCTAAACATTCATAGCTAACCAACAGCTTAGGGTTCCTTGATTAGGGTTCAAGATGTTCAACAAAGGATCTAGGGTGGCTCTACTCTAGATACGAATCACTAACCCATCCGGAGTGCTAACTTCCGTGATGAACTAACATGAACTCTACTCAACCTACCTCCTCCGAGATCCTTCCCCGCCATTCCTGGCGTCTCCATGCTCTAGACGTGGTCCCAAGGCCTGCTCCTCTACGATCATACACACCTTCCGGGGGCTGCCGCTCCGTGCTAGGTTATGTTTAGACCGGTGCTTTAAACGGAGTTTGGGCACGTGGATGAGAGTTCAGGTGCTAGGTCGTGAAAAGGATCTAGGGTTAGGGTTAGGGCTCATATAGGTGTGGGTCCATGGGATGCCACGTGGCACCACTAAGATGAGGCCGTGGCGTTGCTCACTAGGATAAGGCCATGTGGAAATGGGCCTTATCCTAAGGTTATCTAAGTTAAACAATTAACTTAGATGTGCACCCTTTGCCACTTATCCAAGGCATGGCAAGGCTACCTGTGTAGGTTTGTATGGTGACGGGTCCAGAATATATTTATTTATGGCATATATTCCTTGGAACGCCACAATTCGCCACCAGGGGGTGCCGCAGGATTGGTTCGAGGCAGATGCACATTTTCCCGGCCAGCCTCATCGCCCGCACCCGGTGAGCCCCAACCCCTTAGCCCGCGGGCCCCCCGCTCGCTTCTCCTACCACGGCCCCCTTTCTCCTCGCCCTACTCCTGCTCCCTCACGACTCCATGCCCTCGTACCCACATGTTTGCCTCCATCTTATCTACTTCTCACTCAAATCTACTTCCTTCCCCCCGCCCTCATCACCGTTATAGATACCATCCCTACCGACAAATAGGAATTGTGCCTCCGGGTGGTCTCATGGAATTGTCGAGGCTTCCCCATGGGCGTGGAAGGGGGCGGTCCCTCGAACACCATGGCAAATGATATGGATCTCATCTTTCTCATGGAGACGTGGGAGCATGCCGGGCACAAAGCACTGACCGGGTAGGGTTACCCAACATTTCTCGGTCTTCAATACTGTGACAGGTGAGGGGTCATGGTGGAGTGGCTTGCTACTCTTAGGACAGCTCTTGGCACATTCTTGCTACCCTCCGAAGACGCATGCATACAACCGTACTTGTGGGTTCGTGTGCATAATGCCGTGGCAACCCCTTTTTTCCCTGTTATATTTCCCTCACGCAGAGAGCACCTTCTATCGCGAGCCACCCCTTTACGCGGATAGGATGGACCCTTATGTCGCATCTATATATGATGACATACTGGCCAGCTGTGATTGGGTAGGGTCGCCCTTCTTGAGACTTCAATGCACCTGGGACAGAGTAGAGCAGCCCATGCGACTTGCCCTCGGCCCCGACGATGTCCTGCAGCCTACGCCCCTTGAAACAACCCTCGCCGCGAGGATCGGATGACGCCAAGTCCTCACCGCTTTAAGAGCACAGCTTGCTCCTGCTATGTGCTATTTTTTGACTTGGTAATTTGCAATGGCACAGGTTACATCCTGGAGCCCGATTCTAAGTGCACATGCACAGACAATGGGGAGGGTCTAGTGTGGTAGACTATGTGCTCGAGGTTCTAGAAGATATGCATCTCGCCCGCTTAGGGTGGGCACGGGATAGTCGGGATGAGAAGGTCGACTCGGATCACCTCCACTTTATTTGACTTGGTTTGGCAAGCCTTGTAACTCCCCACTATGCCAGCCCCTCGCCGCCCTCGCTGAGACTAGATTATGAGCAGGCGCAGGACTACGCCGAGATGCTCATGGACGCCCCCGATAATATTCCTTCATTTGCAAAATATTAATACAGAAAAAGCTAGGGAAAATTTTAGCACATCCGACTTCTAAAGTGTGTTCATGGAGTTAGATTTGGAATCTTGGTATTTAAAAGTAAAGGATGGTTGGAATGAACATTTCCCCTAGCAAACTATGGTTTGTTCCCATGTAAAAGAACATTTAAAGCACACAAGTGCACATTTTAGATCCGTGTAAATGCCAGGGTTGCTCGTCCGTACATAGGGCATACCATCAAAAGGGAGACAAAGGAACTTGAGCTTTGCCAAGAAAGAAGGAGATGTTCTGCCGTTGATAATTCATACTCAATGGTTTTCCATCTAAAATTTGGTCGCCAGGCATATTATAGGGCCATTTGGGCAAGGGAATCTGGTCTTTCTTTCCTCTATGACCCTTCAAAATGCACAAACATGTGCCCATACCTTTGCAGATGGCCCCCATTGGTTTGATGGAGGAGGATGTTGAGGAGGGCCCGCGTAAACGGTTAGCCAATGGAATAATCAATTTTTTCCATGGTATGCGTCCAAATTCGTCCAAATTGTGTCACCGCTAATTAGATCGGCAATGGTTTTTCGCTCAATACGCTTTGCGTGAAGGAAAAACAATGGACCAATTTGTTGTTTACGGCTATTCACAAGGTATGCGATCTCCACAATAGGTCCTGGAAACAAATCTTGTTTTATGGTCCACCATTATACGCCAAACAACTCGGGCATTATTTTCTAATTTCTTGACCCTACCGGGCGCAGGCTTTTGATGTTGCATGATGTGGTCCTATATAATGGATTTAAATCTAATGGATCTGACCATAACTACACCCCGGATGATTGAAGACACTTAATCATTTTTTTGTCTTATATTGCCCCTTAGTGGTACCGCTTTGGTGCAATGGGCTATGTTCTTCAACCGGGCTCCCGGCCAAACATGGCCTTATCTCCATATCCAGTTTTTGAGAGTTGTGTCTTCAAATCGGATGGTACGGGCCAAGCATTCACCGAGGACGGGTCCTGCTAGGGTTGCCCCCTCGCCGCCAACACTTTTGGCCTCTACATTGATCGCTTAGAGCCCCTGCCATCGAGCATGGGGATGGCATACAACTTTGCACTGTGTCATCCGCCACCATCTATGACGATGTTGGCCTCGCCGCCCACCCCCGCCAGCCTATGCAGCCTCATTTCGATGCCCTGCATAATATTTTTGTCGCTACCGACATGCGCTGCGAATCGCCAAGACCGTGGTGGTTCCCTATATCCTCTTCACGCCACCCCATGCCTCCTCGCGACTCACATATCGGAATACCAGGCATGCCACGCCCACCTACAAGTATCTAGGGTGGAGTTCCCCCCTCGCCTCGGCTGGAGGCGCCTATCCGCTATGGTGACAAAGAGGCCGGAAAAGCTTTTATGCCATGCGTAACAACGGCCACCGTGTGCAGAGCTCTATGATTGGGGCCATCACATCTGCTCGCACCGGGTCGAGCCTCGCCCTTCCAGACGGGTCGCAGGTTTGGGGCCCTGGGCTGCCTCTTTGGCTTACATGGAATGACTTGGAGCAAAAGTGTATAGGCATTTTGGCACGCACTTGGGGTGAAACCTTCAGCCCTATCGATTCGCTGCAAGAAATCGATATTTTGCCGCCACTGGCAGCCTTTGATAGACACATCGCCTATTTTCGTAAGGTGGTTACTATGGGTGATGCTCGCTCCCGCGACCGGGCTTACATCGTGACAATGAGTCCGGGCAATGCTTAGGGCCCGCTGGAGGGGTAAGAGAGATCGCTGGTTCGGGCCAGATGGAACGCGTGAGCATCGTGATGCGCAGCAGTGGACACAGCCGCCGATCGCGGATCACCGGAGTACCTAGACGCTTGTTTCCTTGGCAAGCTCGGGACCCCTCGGCGCTTCTAGAGCAGTGTCAAAACGCTCATTACAAAGAGCACATCAACTTCCCTCGGTGGTTAGCCCTGGGCCCACAAATACTTCCCCCCTCGCAAATCACCGCCTCAAAAGCCGCTGCACTCATTGCCTCCATTCAAGACAGTGCCCACCATCTTCAAGAGACGAGACGGGCAGTGGATTGGGAGCCCCGCCAGACAGTGCTCCGCCAGTGCCGCCAAACGGGTGCCATTGAGGATGAGTCTCACACTTTCCCGAGTTGCCCAAATAAGCTCACGATCCGGGCCGATATGCCCCTTAGTGCGCCGGACTTGCCCTTACATTTGCCGATGAACACACCGCCAAGACGCGGCTCCGGGTCGCATATGTGAAGTACTGGACCCTACGAGTCACCTTTGCCCCTACCGCTGCTCGGCCGATTAGGGTGACCGCGGGTGCAGTGCATGACCGATATATTTGGGTGTTTCAGATTTCAGATGTTAGTTTGTCGGGCCAGGCCGATTGTCGCTACTCGCTTTTCCCTAAAACCTTCGGGTGGGTTTTTAATCCGGCAAGAATCCGCTTGCCGCTGCTTTTGTATTGAGTCCCATAGGCCGATTGGTCTCCTCGCGGATGATAAAAGTACCTTCCTTCCTTCCTTCCTTCCTCTAAATATTACAGTTATGGGCTTTGCCACCATTGATTTTCAAAGCGGCCCAATTTTTGTAGACTTGTGGACTTTGATGCGCATCTTTCAAGGAGAGGACTAGTATTTTATTTGCAGTAAAGGTTGTGGATGACTTACCATATAGGATCGAGTGACATAGTCCCTTAACCGAGCCAACTTACACAAAGCAGTCAGACTTGAGAAATATTGTAAAGTTGAGAAGGCATCTCTAGACGCCTTGTTTATACCGCATGCTTAAAAGTTTAAAAGTTGAAACATACTATAATGAACTCATATGATTGCTTGGTAGGATAAAGTCGATAATATTCCTTCATTTGCAAAATATTAATACAGAAAAGCTAGGAAAAAATTTTAGCACATCCGACTTTCTAAAGTGTGTTCATGGAGTTAGATTTGGAATCTTGGTATTTAAAAGTAAAGGATGAGTTGGAAAATATATTTCCATTTCTCTATGAAACTAAGCATAAGTTCCCATGGGCACATATTTAAAGCACACAAGTGCAATTTTAGATGGCTCGTAAATGCCGTGGTTGCTCGCCCTCGCACATAGGGCATACCAAAACCACGATCTTTATGGAACTTGAGCCTTTGGCGAAAAGAAGGAATGTGCTAAGTTGATAATTGGTACTCAATGGTTTTCCATCTAAAATTTGGTCATTGTAGGCATATTATAGCTATTTGGGTCGATGTTGCCCTTGGTCTTTCTTTCCCTTAGTCGAATGCTTCAAATGCACAAACATGTGTTCTTCTTTGCCCTTGGTCGGATTTTTGATGCACAAACATGCAGCTGCCAGCTTTGCAATGGTTAGCCGGAATAATCAATTTTTTTTCCATAATATGTCCAAATTCGTCCAAATTGTGCTGTCCAAGTTAATTAGATCGGCAATGGTTTTTCTCGATACGCTTTTGCCGTGAAAAACGTTGTCCAATTTGTTGTTTACGGCCTTCATAATGACGATCCAGAGTATAGGTTATCCGGTGGAAACAAATCTTGTTTTATGGTCCACCATTCGGCTTTTGCAACAACTCAAAGTTATTTTCTAATTTCTTCTAATCGCCGTGTGTTATTCATGTGCTTTGATGTTGCATGATGTGGTCCTATATAATGGATTGTAAATCTAATGGATCTGCATTAAACATTCCCCCCGGATGATTCACACTCATTTTTTGTCTTATTTTGCCCTCTTAGTGGCACTAAGTTCTTTTGTGGAGTAATGAAGCGATGTTCTTCAATTTCCTTTGTGCAAACATGGCCTTAAGCTCAAGTTTTTGGGCATTTCGTGGTGTCTTCAAATCAGGTATGGTACACCAATCCTTTGTCAGTAAAATTAGAATTATATTATGTTTGCAATAGAACTCTTCTCGGCAGCTTTAGATATTGTTACATCAGATAAGTATACCGAGATCATAAATGAAATGATTAGGCTTCGTGATAAACCGCATGTTATGTCCATAGGAAACCATTCTAAAATCTTCGTAAATGAGAACATGGGTTATAAGTAATGTGTTCTTTATTACCATTTTTGGAAATAAGGCTCCACCGGGGCATGAGTTGAACTTTTATCGCAGCCCTGCTTTTATTAATGTTTTCGCACCAACTCTCTCTCGATCTTGTTGTTACGTTGTTTGAGATTTAACCTTTGAATAATTAATGACATAACCAAATGGAGGACATGATTGACTGGCTCAAATCAATCTTCACAAAGACGAGGTTGCTTTTTTATATTGTCTAAATCTGCCGTAATGCATCGTAATCATTCTAGTTTCTAGACATAACATAGTAACAAATTTTAGGGTGATAATAGTAGATAATTTGCCGTGATGAATGCAATCAATTGGATGCTCCGTGAATATTTCAAGGGTTGCTTTAACCTAAGCTATAGTTGGGTTTATTTACATGGTTGTAGATATGATTTCACTGACCGTTTATTTGCATTCATAAATACAAAAAAAGGTTGGACATGGATAACAACTGGTTCTTTGCTACGACACCTGTAATACGGATTGCAACCGACTTCGCTTGTTTGCTTTCTATGGATGCAGTAGTAATAGCAAAGGCCTTGACCTTTGATGTATTTGGACAAAGAAGTTGCCTTCTCAGAAGGGAGTAGAATTGTTCTGTTTGTCTGAATGTCAATAGTTAATTTTTTTCCCAAAGGAATACCTTACGGTCACATTTATTACACTGTCTTACATTTATTTAATTAAGGTTTGGCTTCAATGGGTTTAGCTTTTGCAAGGTGTTCTACGTGCCTCTCTCCTCTCTCTCTCGTGACTTTAGAAGTACCACCACCTATATTCCTTGACCGAATATTGCCCTTTGAATCTTGATCTTAAATACTTAAATGTATATGGTGCTCATGTTTCTAGGTTTATGACATTGGAGCAGCTTTTAAAGCTTTGACTAGGATTGGTTTGTAATGCCCTTCCTTCACCCATTATTCAACATTGGATGTATGTTTGTGGAAGAAGTGGTTCTACTATTTGTTCTTGAGTCTAATTTCAAAGCGTGCGAGGAGTTTTACTTATTCGAGAGAGATGCTTATTTGCTTGAACATAAAAATTACTGAAAAGAAGATTCATATGGAAAACTGGTTAATGTAGCTTTATTGACAGCCTGCAAGAAGAGAAGCTTACAGTAATTGTTCCTATTACCTTCACCTTGTTTCTACTTTTAAATTAGACTTAACCAACATCTCAAACGTTGCCTCATTCTCCATTGAGAAGTTCTTAATCCCTTTACACCTCTCTTGTCCTCGAACCCAAGTAGTAAATTTCTGCCTTTGATGCTATTGCTGTACCCAAAGCTAATATCCCTTTAGTCTCTAACTCAACAATTGAGTCTATTGCCTCTAAATATTACAGGTTATGGGCTTTGCCACCATTGATTTTCAGTGCGCCAATTTTTGTAGGCTTGTGGACTTTGATGCGCATCTTCGGAAGAGAGGACTAGTATTTTTGTTGCAGAAAGGTTGTGGATGACTTACCATATAGGATCGAGTGACATAGTCCCAGAACTGAGCCAACTTACACAGCAGGTCAGACTTGAGAAATATTGTAAAGTTGAGAAGGCATCTCTAGACGTCTTGTTTATACCAGACAGTTAAAAGTTGAAACAAGATAGTTAAGTTATAAGACATACTATAATGAACTCATATGATTGCTTGGTAGGATAAAGCTGATAATATTCCTTCATTTGCAAAATATTAATACAGGAAAAAGCTAGGGAAAATTTTAGCACATCTGACTTCTCTAAAGTGTGTTCATGGAGTTAGATTTGGAATCTTGGTATTTAAAAGTAAAGGATGCGTTGGAAAATATATTTCCATTTCTCTATGAAACTAAGCATAAGTTCCCATGGGCACATATTTAAAGCACACAAGTGCAATTTTAGATGGCTCTTAAATGCCTGTGGTTGCTCGCCTCGCACATAGGGCATCTTCAAACCATGATCTTTATGGAACTTGAGCCTTTGCTGAAAGAAGGAATGTGCTAAGTTGATAATTGGTACTCAATGGTTTTCCATCTAAAATTTGGTCGTTGTAGGCATATTATAGCTATTTGGGTCGATGTTGCCCTTGGTCTTTCTTTCCCTTAGTCGAATGCTTCAAATGCACAAACATGTGTTCTTCTTTGCCCTTGGTCGGATTTTTGATGCACAAACATGTACCGGTACCGTGCAATGGTTAGCCTGGAATAATCAATTTTTTCCAAAATATGACTTGTCCAAATTCGTCCAAATTGTGCTTTCCAAGATAATTAGATCGGCAAGGGTTTTTTCGATCTGCTTTTGCCCTAAAAACGTTGTCCAATTTGTTGTTTACGGCCTTCATACGCATCGATCCAGAGTATAGGTTATCTGTGGAAACAAATCTTGTTTTATGGTCCACCATTCGGCTTGCAACAACTCAGGTTATTTTCTAATTTCTTCTATTGCCAGGTGTTATTCACAGGCTTTGATGTTGCATGATGTGGTCATATATAATGGATTGTAAATCTAATGGATCTGCATTAAACATTCCTTGGATGATTCGGCACTCATTTTTTGTCTTATTTTGCCCTCTTAGTGGCACTAAGTTCTTTGTGGAGTAATGAAGCGATGTTCTTCAATTTCCTTTGTGCAAACATGGCCTTAAGCTCTGAAGTTTTTGGGCATTTCGTGTCTTCAAATCAGGTATGGTACACCAATCCTTTGCTGTAGTAAGCAGAATTATATTATGTTTGCAATAGAACTCTTCTGGCAGTTTAGATATTGTTACACTGTATAAGTATACTGAGATCATAAATGAAATGATTAGGCTTCTGCATAAACTGCATGTTATGTCCATAGGAAACCATTCTAAAATCTTCAGAAATGAGAACATGGGTTATAAGTAATGTGTTCTTTATTACCATTTTGCGGAAATAAGGCTCCACTGCTGGCATGAGTTGAACTTTTATCGCAGGCCTGTTTTATTAATGTTTTCAGACCAACTCTCTCTGATCTTGTTGTTACGTTGTTTGAGATTTAACCTTTGAATAATTAATGACATAACCAAATGGAGGACATGATTGACTGGCTCAAATCAATCTCCACAGTACGAGGTTGCTTTTTATGTTGTCTAAATCTGCTGTAACAGATCAGGATCATTCTAGTTTCTAGACATAACATAGTAACAAATTTTAGGGTGATAATAGTATATAATTTGCCGTATGAATGCAATCAATTGTATGCTCCGTGAATATTTCAAGGGTTGCTTTAACCTAAGCTATAGTTGGGTTTATTTACATGGTTGTAGATATGATTTCACTGACCGTTTATTTGCATTCATAAATACAAAAAAAGGTTGGACATGGATAACAACTGGTTCTTTGCTACGACACATGTAATACGGATTGCAACTGACTTCGTTTGTTTGCTTTCTATGGATGCAGGTAACAGCAAAGGCCTTGACCTTTGATGTATTTGGACAGCAGAAGTTGCCTTCTCAGAAGGGAGTAGAATTGTTCTGTTTGTCTGAATGTCAATAGTTAATTTTTTCCCAAAGGAATACCTTACGGTCACATTTATTACAGCGTTTTACATTTATTTAATTAAGGTTTGGCTTCAATGGGTTTAGCTTTTTGCTAAGGTGTTTCACGTCTCTCTCTCCCCTCTCTCGTGACTTTAGAAGTACCACCACCTATATTCCTTGGACTGGAATATTGCCCTTTGAATCTTGATCTCAAATACTTAAATGTAGATAGTGCTCATGTTTCTAGGTTTATGACATTGGAGCAGGGTTTGGCAATGCCCTTCCTTCACCCATTATTCAACATTGGATGTATGCTGTCCGAAGAAGTGGTTCTACTATTTGTTCTTGAGTCTAATTTCAAAGCGCAAGGAGGAGTTTTACTTATTCGAGAGAGATGCTTATTTGCTTGAACATAAAAAAAAAAAAAGAAGATTCATATGGAAAACCGGTTAATGTAGCTTTATTGACAAATACCGCAAGAAGAGAAGCTTCTGATGAATTGTTCCTATTACCTTCACCTTGTTTCTACTTTTAAATTAGACTTAACCAACATCTCAAACGTTGCCTCATTCTCCATTGAGAAGTTCTTAATCCATTTACACCTCTCTTGTCCTCGAACCCAAGTAGTAAATTTCTGCCTTTGATGCTATTGCTGTACCCAAAGCTAATATCCCTTTAGTCTCTAACTCAACAATTGAGTCTATTGCCTCTAAATATTACAGGTTATGGGCTTTGCCACCATTGATTTTCAGTGCGCCAATTTTTGTAGACTTGTGGACTTTGATGCGCATCTTCGGAGGAGAGGACTAGTATTTTTGTTGCAGAAAGGTTGTGGATGACTTACCATATAGGAGCGAGTGACATAGTCCCAGAACTGAGCCAACTTACACAGCAGGTCAGACTTGAGAAATATTGTAGAGTTGAGAAGGCATCTCTAGACGTCTTGTTTATACCAGACAGTTAAAAGTTGAAACAAGATAGTTAAATAATAAGACATACTATAATGAACTCATATGATTGCTTGGTAGGATAAAGCTGATAATATTCCTTCATTTGCAAAATATTAATACAGGAAAAAGCTAGGGAAAATTTTAGCACATCTGACTTCTCTAAAGTGTGTTCATGGAGTTAGATTTGGAATCTTGGTATTTAAAAGTAAAGGATGAGTTGGAAAATATATTTCCATTTCTCTATGAAACTAAGCATAAGTTCCCATGGGCACATATTTAAAGCACACAAGTGCAATTTTAGATGGCTCAGAAATGCTGTGGTTGCTCGTCTCAGACATAGGGCATACTGAAACCACGATCTTTATGGAACTTGAGCCTTTGCTGAAAGAAGGAATGTGTTAAGTTGATAATTGGTACTCAATGGTTTTCCATCTAAAATTTGGTCGTTGTAGGCATATTATAGCTATTTGGGTCGATGTTGCCCTTGGTCTTTCTTTCCCTTAGTCGAATGCTTCAAATGCACAAACATGTGTTCTTCTTTGCCCTTGGTCGGATTTTTGATGCACAAACATGCAGCTGCCAGCTGTGCAATGGTTAGCCGGAATAATCAATTTTTTTTCCAAAATATGACTTGTCCAAATTCGTCCAAATTGTGCTGTCCAAGATAATTAGATCGGCAAGGGTTTTTTCTGATACAGTTTTGCCCTAAAAACGTTGTCCAATTTGTTGTTTACGGCCTTCATACGCATCGATCCAGAGTATAGGTTATCTGTGGAAACAAATCTTGTTTTATGGTCCACCATTCGGCTTGCAACAACTCAGGTTATTTTCTAATTTCTTCTATTGCCAGGTGTTATTCACAGGCTTTGATGTTGCATGATGTGGTCATATATAATGGATTGTAAATCTAATGGATCTGCATTAAACATTCCTTGGATGATTCGGCACTCATTTTTTGTCTTATTTTGCCCTCTTAGTGGCACTAAGTTCTTTGTGGAGTAATGAAGCGATGTTCTTCAATTTCCTTTGTGCAAACATGGCCTTAAGCTCTGAAGTTTTTGGGCATTTCGTGTTTTCAATTCAGGTATGGTACACCAATCCTTTGCTGTAGTAAGCAGAATTATATTATGTTTGCAATAGAACTCTTCTGGCAGTTTAGATATTGTTACACTGTATAAGTATACTGAGATCATAAATGAAATGATTAGGCTTCTGCATAAACTGCATGTTATGTCCATAGGAAACCATTCTAAAATCTTCAGAAATGAGAACATGGGTTATAAGTAATGTGTTCTTTATTACCATTTTGCGGAAATAAGGCTCCACTGCTGGCATGAGTTGAACTTTTATCGCAGGCCTGTTTTATTAATGTTTTCAGACCAACTCTCTCTGATCTTGTTGTTACGTTGTTTGAGATTTAACCTTTGAATAATTAATGACATAACCAAATGGAGGACATGATTGACTGGCTCAAATCAATCTCCACAGTACGAGGTTGCTTTTTGTATTGTCTAAATCTGTTGTAACAGATCAGAATCATTCTAGTTTCTAGACATAACATAGTAACAAATTTTAGGGTGATAATAGTAGATAATTTGCCGTATGAATGCAATCAATTGGATGCTCCGTGAATATTTCAAGGGTTGCTTTAACCTGAGCTATAGTTGGGTTTATTTACATGGTTGTAGATATGATTTCACTGACCGTTTATTTGCATTCATAAATACAAAAAAAGGTTGGACATGGATAACAACTGGTTCTTTGCTACGACACCTGTAATACGGATTGCAACTGACTTCGTTTGTTTGCTTTCTATGGATGCAGGTAATAGCAAAGGCCTTGACCTTTGATGTATTTGGACATCAGAAGTTGCCTTCTCAGAAGGGAGTAGAATTGTTCTGTTTGTTTGAATGTCAATAGTTAATTTTTTTCCCAAAGGAATACCTTACGGTCACATTTATTACACTGTCTTACATTTATTTAATTAAGGTTTGGCTTCAATGGGTTTAGCTTTTGCTAAGGTGTTCTACGTCTCTCTCTCCCCCCTCTCTCTCATTACTTTAGAAGTACCACCACCTATATTCCTTGGATGGAATATTGCCCTTTGAATCTTGATCTCAAATACTTAAATGTAGATAGTGCTCATGTTTCTAGGTTTATGACATTGGAGCAGTTTTAAAGCTTTGACTAGGATTGGGTTTGGCAATGCCCTTCCTTCACCCATTATTCAACATTGGATGTATCCTTGTCGAAGAAGTGGTTCTACTATTTGTTCTTGAGTCTAATTTCAAAGCGTGCGAGGAGTTTTACTTATTCGAGAGAGATGCTTATTTGCTTGAACATAAAAAATACTGAAAAGAAGATTCATATGGAAAACTGGTTAATGTAGCTTTATTGACAGCCTGCAAGAAGAGAAGCTTACAGTAATTGTTCCTATTACCTTCACCTTGTTTCTACTTTTAAATTAGACTTAACCAACATCTCAAACGTCGTTGCGAGATGGGTCTTCGGCCACTCGGTATCCAGCTCTGTGCCTGCTTGCAAAGTCATCAACCTCCACCGTGGTGAGTTCCCTGTAATCTCTGACTGTTGCTGAAGCCCTCCTGAGGTCGAATTCGCCTCTTCTCTCCCGGGGAGGTGTTGCCGAGCTTGCCGTTAGGATGTTCGAGGTCGCGTAGCGGATCCCCATCTGTTCCTGTAGAGCGATGAACTCTTCCTCCGTCGGTAGTCTATCTGCGGCCTTGTCTGCCTCCATCATCTGCCTGATGCCGCTGTAGGCTTGGATGTCGGAAGTCGACTCTCCTGTGTAAGTGTCGGCTTCCCTTATTTGGAGCGGAAATTCAGATTCTCCTCGGACGATGAAGTCGTCCAGGTCCGTTCTTCGGAGTCATTAGGGTTTTTTTGAGATTAAAAAAGGGCCTTCAAAACATGCCAACTAAGCCAAATGAAGATAAATGAACTACCAATCAGAAATCAGAGCCTGACGGTCCAGTCAGCAAAACTGTTGTAACTAACTCACTGGATCACATTTTCTAGGATAACTGTTGATAGAAAAGTCCAAATGATCTCTCGTTTAGTGCAATAGATAGATCTCGTTGAGATCTTTCCAATCTTAGGTGCTTTGCACATATTTTA
Organism: Isoetes taiwanensis; assembly: GCA_021234155.1. NCBI lineage: Eukaryota > Viridiplantae > Streptophyta > Lycopodiopsida > Isoetales > Isoetaceae > Isoetes > Isoetes taiwanensis. The sequence continues at coordinate 11,345,712 of JAJEKV010000016.1, read as the reverse complement.
GCCACTTATGATTGTCAAAACTTCATATGGTTTTTACCATTTTTTACTATCCTACGGGGCTAAAAGATATGCAAACCACCCAAGGTTGGAAAGATCTCAATGAGATCTATCTATACCAAACAAAAGCTCATTTGGACTTTTCTATCAACACTTATGCTAGAAAATGTGATCCAGTGAGTTAGTTATAACCGCTTTCTTGACTTCGATTTAAGTTACGTTTTTTCGATTGGTAGTTCATATAGCTTAGTCAGCAGTTCTTAGAAGGCCCTTTTATGATCTCAAAAAATCCCTAATGTGGTGCAGCAATTCTTTCAGTGCGTACTCCTTTCTACGCACTCCGGGAGGTTTTGGATGTCGCTGAGGAGCAAAAATTCTTCGCCCTCCACAATGATGGGGGGCTAGGCTTGTGATGCCTAACCCAAAGGGCGCGACTCTAAGGGTTTGCGGCTCCTTTCAAAATCTTGCCACTCTTGTTCTGCTTGTCGCCGCTCTTCCGCTGGGTCGAGCTCGACGTAGTCTTCCTCCTCTTCCGATTCCTCTTCCCCTGAGTCCTCCTCTTTTTTCCCTTCCTGCTCCTGTTCGTATTGCGTAAGGAGCCGTTGTTCTGCTGCTATGGCTATTGGGTCCACGTCCATGGGGGGAATGGAGGTTTCCCCCACAGTGTTCTCGGCACGATGGGTAAGAAAAATTGCCAAAGGCGGTGTTGAAAGAGAAATATTTGGTTCTATTGACGAGTTAGGACCATTGGCTCTGGGTGTCGCCATTTAGCCTTGTTTGTCAGTATTTGGCAATGTTTGGAACATCACCTAAAAGTCGCTGCGGGGATTGCCTAGGAACAAAGTACCCTATGCAAGGTGGGAGCTAGGTGGGACCTCTCTCTCTCTCTCTCTCTCTCTCTCTCTCTCTCTCTCTCTCTCTCTCTCTCAAGGGCTCTCTCTCAAGGGTTGCTTTAACCTAAGCTATAGTTGGGTTTATTTACATGGTTGTAGATATGATTTCACTGACCGTTTATTTGCATTCATAAATACAAAAAAAGGTTGGACATGGATAACAACTGGTTCTTTGCTACGATTAATTGATATACTGGATTGCAACCGACTTCGTTTGTTTGCTTTCTATGGATGTAGCAGCAAAGGCCTTGACCTTTGATGTATTTGGACAGCGAAGTTGCCTTCTCGGAAGGGAGTAGAATTGTTCGTTTTGTTCGAATGTCAATAGTTAATTTTTTCCCAAAGGAATACCTTACTTGGTCACATTTATTACACTGCCTTACATTTATTTAATTAAAGTTTGGCTTCAATGGGTTTAGCTTTTGCTAAGGTGTTCTCGTCTCTCTCTCCCCTCCCCTCTCGCATTACTTTAGAAGTACCACCACCTATATTCCTTGACTGGAATATTGCCCTTTGAATCTTGATCTTAAATACTTAAATGTAGATAGTGCTCATGTTTCTAGGTTTATGACATTGGGCAGCTTTTAAAGCTTTGACTAGGATTGGGTTTGGCAATGCCCTTCCTTCACCCATTATTCAACATTGGATGTATGTCACGAAGAAGTGGTTCTACTATTTGTTCTTGAGTCTAATTTCAAAGCGTCTATGGAGGAGTTTTACTTATTCGAGAGAGATGCTTATTTGCTTGAACATAAAAATACTGAAAAGAAGATTCATATGGAAAACTGGTTAATGTAGCTTTATTATTGGCTGAAGAAGAAGAGAAGCTTACGATAATTGTTCCTATTACCTTCACCTTGTTTCTACTTTTAAATTAGACTTAACCAACATCTCAAACGTTGCCTCATTCTCCATGAGAAGTTCTTAATCCCTTACACCTCTCTTGTCCTCGAACCCAAGTAGTAAATTTCTGCCTTTGATGCTATTCTGTACCCAAAGCTAATATCCCTTTAGTCTCTAACTCAACAATTGAGTCTATTGCCTCTAGGGTTTACAATCTCTCTCTCTGCATCCGATTGTCGGATTTTCATGTGCTTGGGCTTGTTGGAAAGCTGGTTCAGAGATCTTTCCAACGGTGTATGGTACCTGCATGCTTGGCTTTGTTTCGGTGTTCAAATTGGCACTTTTCCGGGCTGCGTGCTAGGGTCTCTGTGGCAATCGGTAGACACTTCGACGGACTGTATCTCTCACATCCGGTGTCAGATTTTCATGTGCTTGGGCACATTCGAGCACATAAGGGGATTAGTGACCACATCTTGGCTCCCCTAGGCTAATCAGAAGTCATACAAACATTCATGAGAAGCAGTGGCAGTGAATGAAAGAAAGAGAGACAAAGCATAGAAGTTGAAAAGTGGTGGGCAGGTACTACCCAGACGTTGCTACGCCCGCCAGAAAACACTTGATACCCCCTGCCCACCACTTAGGGTTTTGGGACCCTCCCAGGACCCCCACACCCCCAAAAGGTGCTCTGCCCGCATTTTTGAGTCCCCAAGTTGAATTCTAAGCACCCTTTCCGCAGCCAAATACCCCTCAAACTTTGAAAGTCATGGCCACAGAAGATGGGACAGCCTGGGAAACCCAAGGCGAGGGGCCGCCGCACAAACGGTCCCGATCAGCCATCATGGACAGGGGAGAGTCATCCTCCATGAAGAAGGAGGCTCGGGCTAAGGCTAAGGCCCCCTCAGCGAGGCCAGCCCGGCCGAAAGGGATTGATTGCTCAGACCACATAGGAACTCCTGTCTCGGCAGAGAATTGGAGCCATGTCAAAGCGAGAGTGGAGGCTAACAGTGCTCGTATTGAGGCTAACAGTGCCCGCCTGGCTGGCATGACAGTGGAGATGGAGTCCTCGGCATCCCATGTGCTCAAAAGGCAAATGGTGGTCGAGAAGAACCGCATCACAGGTCTGGAGACCCGCACGCTGCATGTGGAAGATGGCCTTGGTCTGGCACACTTCGAGCGGCAACAGGCCAGGCAGGAGGTCGCTGACATGCGGACCCGCCTAGACTCTGTGTTCATCACTCTGGACACCATGACACGTGAGAGGGGAGGGCGCAATCACGAGGAGACAATGGTCACGGTGTCACCGGCCGAGGTGGAGGTGGGCCACCACCACCATGGCACGCGAAGCCTTGTTTGCTCTTGCAGCACGGCCCCGCAACCGGGGATCTTGAGTAAGATTGGAACAGCAAACCCGGCCCTCGGCGCCCGTGTCTTTGGGGCTCGAGCACGCGCTCGCTACGAGCTTGAAGCTCGGGGTTGCGGGGCAACCATCCATAGACGAGCAGGGGCCTCCCCGCCGAGGTTCATAGTCACCAAGCAGCCGGTCGGCGAGGGGAGATGGCCAAGCAAAGCAGCAGGCCACACCCAAGAGCCGTGCTCCCGACTTCACAGGGGGAATGCGGCTCGGGACCGCTACCCGCCACGGCCTCCCACGCCGGCAGCGGGCCCCGTGATCGCTGCGCCCGCGACTCCAAGCCACTCCCGCCGCCATCCCGCGGCCACCACCACCACCCCAAAGACGGGACCGGCCCTCGCCCACCTTTGACCCCCGCAAGCCTTGAGAACTCCGGGAGGCCCAGCGGAGAGGAGCCCTGACGGTAGTTCGAGGCATGCCAACAGAGGGGAGAGTTCGCCCACAACATCCGAACACACATTCTCGATCGGATGACATTCCGGGGCGGTTCACATTTTCGAGTAGTCTGTCATGGGGCTCGGGCGGGCTGACGTGACCGCATTGTCATATTCCACGGTTGCGGATGCAGTGCGTGATGCCATATTGCGCCCGGGGCAGATCTTTGAAGGGGACATCCTTTATGCGTGGACCCGGGACCTCACACCCGTGCAACGGGAGGCACGCAGACGGGAGCTTGTCGGTCGAGGCATTCGTGTGACGCCTCCACGCTAAACATACGGTGCCCGGCCCGTACACTTTCGGCAGGAAATCCCCGTCCGGCTCAACAACCGCCAAAGCCCTCCGTCTATCCCGCACACGGCAACTCCGGGGTGCGGGGAAGGGCCCTTCTGAAAGGTGTCTTTGGCGCCCTTCCCCTATGGGCTCCTATCACACCGGAAGCATAAACACGTCAGAACTAGCAATAGAATAGAATAGAATAGAATATACATTAACGTCCCTCAGGCCGTGAGGCCCCCGGACTTGTGTAGCATCCTGCGAGCTCCCAATAGGGTCTTTGCCAACAAACAGCGCGATAGGTTTATGTAGCCATCTAGCGGGCTTCTCTTGTTCTTTGTAGTACCCACATCGCGTGCTTATAGGCTTCTTGGCCATACACAATGCATCGTTATAAACAGTTTTGAACTGTACTTTGTGGGCCTCTCTGATTCGCCTCAACAGTGCTTCTCAGATTATTTGGCCCTCTCTCTTTGTGCACCCCCCGGTGTCTTATTATCATCTCTTTTATAGCTTTCGCTACATCTGTGAGTGTCTCTTCTTTGTCCATCAGTGCTGGGAGTGGGAAATCCCACCTGACCTTGTTAAATTTGGACCTTATGTCTGTGTAGACCGGACATTCCTTGACCATACGTGCTTCGTCTTCTATTTTTCCTGAGTCACATAGTCGACATATTCACTCTGCTCTATCTATTAGTGGCCTTTCATTACTATCGATTAAAAACCCACGAAGGGTTTTCGAGGAAAAACCTTAATAGTAATGGGCTCACTGATGCACTGGTAGCTCCAGTAATTCTGTATGGGTCCCCAGTTTGGGGAGCGGGATTGTCTTCTAAGCTCTGGATACAAGTGGAATCTGTGCAAAAACAGTTTATCAGAGAAGAATTAGGTGTAAAAGGCACAATACCATATGCTCTTATGCTTGCAGAGACGGGGCTGTATCCCTTGGAGCTAGAAGCACTGTATCAAACTATAAACTTTGTGAATAGATTGAATAGCATGCCATCGATGCCATTAGCGCATCAAGCAATGCGAGTCTCATTAGAACATGGCTGGTTGGTGGATGTGATGAAATGGGCAGAAAAATGGGGGCTGACGGATGAAAATTGGCGGACAATAAAAGGAAGCAAGACAATTGCTTGAACAGCTTGCATTCCGCTTGTGGTCGAAAGGGGAAGCGGGTAATGATCCATTCAGAGAGCATGTGAATTCTTTAGACTCATATGGCGTATCGGGAATACATGAGAGCTGATATACCGGAGATTTTTGAAGAAAATAATGGCACGGTATAGGTTAAGCTCTCACCGGGTTGGCAATCGAGACTGGTCGATGGTCTAAAAAACCCATTGAAGAGAGACTTTGCGGCTTGTGTGATATAGATAGTGTTGAGGGGCCGAAGATCATGTTTTTACTAAGTGCCCAAAGATATGAAGATCTTAGAGAGAGATTCGGCATACATGTAGAAAACTTCAAGTCTTTGTTTCAATTACCATTTTTTACAGTAGGATTGTACATCAAAGCAGTAGATGAGCACCGTTCTTTACTGCTTAAAGTCTGATGTATTTGGGCTCCATGGCCTTCTTGGCCCGAGTGAGCATAGACATAAATAAATAAATAAATTATTATCAGATCCGTTTTCTGTCATTCTGGATTTTGGATTTTTCCCACGCCATTATTGTTAGGCTGCAAAAACTCTAAACTAAACTGATTAGTACTGATTAGAGCTCCAATCCGGAGCTATGAATGTGTAGTAATTACTGTCAACATAACATCACGTGTCCAAAGGTCCGTATTTATACACCATCTTGAAATATTCTAACTACACTATGTTAACACAATCCCCAACTTATGAAGTCACTGCCTAATAGTCCAGATTTATATTAGTGTAAAGCGTCTAAAGAAACTTCCTAATTTCATACATAGCATGCATATACTATGTTGATAGAACTGATGCACTGTGCAAAGAAACCATCCAATTTCATAGCCTACAACAGCCAATCTATATTTATACCTAATGATGATAAAAGACTGAAAAGATCAATCATCCAGATTATGCAGATAGTGGTATCACCCTTCCCTTGTTTTGTGTGTTACTAGCTATTCAATTCAAATGAAAAAACCTGATTAGATGAACGTCCTCATCTTCGAGTTTTTTGAAGGCCTGCAGCATAATTGATTGTGCTATTCCCTGTTCCACTTTTGTTGGCCATTCTGCAGTTGGCAAAAAGTCATACGTGGCAAAAAGTCACACTTGTATCGCTGGCGTCTTATGGGGCGGAGAAGTTGATGTCTCGTTGCTTAGTGGTAGGTAGGCACCAGCCGGTGGGCTATTTCCCACACTGCCCTGGTGTATGGCGGAGATGTCCGTCTCTCTGTCCCATAGCTTTGCCCCCCCCTATTTGCACCATCTACTCCTGGTTCCCTTGTTTATTCGTTTCCTTTTGTCCATCCTTTGTGGCTGTTGTATCTCCGGGCCGGATAGCTTGGTGTCTGCAGTAGCTTAGTAGAAGGCACCGGTCGGTGGGCTATTACCCCCCCACTCGTCCCTGGTGTATGGCGGAGACGTCCGTCTCTCTGTCCCATCACTTCGCCTCTCCCTATTTGCACCATCTTCTCCTTTTCACTGTTTATTAGATTGTATCCGTACATCTATACATCTGCGTTCATACATATCATATATACATCTCTACTCCATACTTTCTCTTTGGAAATATTTGATCTCTTTTATAAAGAGCTAAAGAAATCTCAAAACCAGAGAGAAATAGAGGGCAAGTTAGAGTGACTAACATGCCAGAAAATGTCTTTACTAAATGCAATGTCTTGAAATCAAAATATATGCTACCCCAAGCTAACAGAATTGGTCATTGCCTTGATTCAAAATGAAACAGAAAACTTATCTGGAAACCATTCGTCCGTGTGCAAATCTTACAAAAGCGCCTTCTTATCTTTACAGTAGCCTGTAGCCTGGGATCATCCTAGCAGAAGAAACTCCATTTGAAACTCCATTTGCAATACCACCATTTGGAACCTGCATTCTTGCTGCCCTTTGCTGCTGTTTGGAACCTGGCTTACTACCTCGAGGGTAGCTCGACCCATATCCATAGATACAAAGAACATAATCATCAACCGTAAAACATGAGAGCTCCTACCCATGGCTCTGACACATAGGGTAGTCGACTGACTGGATAGGCCTCAAGATAGAGCAGACCGAGTCATAACAATGGCGGGGCTGGCATAAGACAATAGCTAGGGTTGACCACTCCATCCGCCCCTCCTGTGCATACTTTGCAGATGGGCTAGACCAAGCTGTGGCATGACTCTAACCTTCCGGATACGCAATCCCATGGCATCACGCATCAGGACTAGGTAGGAAGGGTTGCATATCCCCTTCCCGGGGTCTAGAGGCTCCACGGGCGGCTAGAGAATCGTGGCGACACACGATTCGTAACCGACTGAACCCCCCAAAACAAGAGCCAAGCTGACACTTGCAACTCTTGAGAGGCAGGGCAACACCATTGCCCCAGGAGGCGTCGGACCCATGCCCGGCCCACACGAAGTGACCGACCATAAGCCTAGCCCACTATGGGATCCCCCGAAGCCCCCACTCGGCAGGGATCCTCCCTCCATCTTGCCTCTAGCCCCGTTGTGTAGTGCTGAGTCACATCATAGCCTCCATAGCCCGGTGGGTTCCTATGCACAGGCCGCATGTAATAGGAACTAAAGGATCTACACTAGGAGCATACTACATATGGCCCTAGGTCTCTACCCCCCTTCCCAACACAAGAGGAGCAACATGATCAACCAACATCACATACATCACATCATGATCAATATCAATATCGTATGAACATCTTAACCTAAACATTCATAGCTAACTAACAGTTAGGGTTCCTTGATTAGGGTTCAAGATGTTCAACAAAGGATCTAGGGTGGCTCTACTCTAGATACGAATCACTAACCCATCTGGAGTGCTAACTTCCAGATGAACTAACATGAACTCTACTCAACCTACCTCCTCCAGATCCGCTTCCTGCCATTCCTGGCGTCTCCATGCTCCTAGACGTGGTCCGAAGGCCTGCTCCCTCTACGATCATACACACCTTCCAGGGGCTGCTGCTCCAGGCTAGGCTATGCCGAACGGTGCTTTCAAAGCGGAGTTTCGCGCGTGGATGAGAGTTCAGGTGCTAGGTCGGGAAAAAGGATCTAGGGTTAGGGTTAGGGCTCATATAGGTGTGGGTCCACATGGGATGCCACGTGGCACCACTAAGATGAGGCCGTGTGGCAGTTGCCCACTAGGATAAGGCCATGTGGAAATGGGCCTTATCCTAAGGTTATCTAAGTTAAACAATTAACTTAGATGTGCACCCCTTGCCACTTATCCAAGGCATACAAGGCTACCCAGGTAGGCTTGTATGGTGACGGGTCCAGGAATATACGTATTTATGGCGTATATTCCTTGGAACATCTGGTCGCCACCGAGGGGTGCCGCAGATTGGTTCGAGCCGGGATGCACATTTTCCGACTGACACACTCTTGCTTGGCACTTCGCAGCCCCAACCGGGGCAACTGCGACGTGGCCCTCGCTACCGCTTCTCCTACCACGGCCCCCCCTTCTCCTGCTCCTACTCCTGCTCCCTCACGACCCATGCCCTCTCAGCCACATGCTGCCTCCGCTCTATCTACTTCTCACTCAGCCTCTACTTCCCGTCCTCCCCCCGCGACTCAGGCTGCGCATACCATCCCGGCTGACAAATAGGAATTGTGCCTCCGGGTGGTCTCATGGAATTGTCGAGGCTTCCCTTGGCAGAAGGGGGACAGTCTGAACACCGTGGCAGCCGATATGGATCTCATCTTTCTCATGGAGACGTGGGAGCATCTTTGAGGCCTGAGCTACGATCTCCGGGTTACCAACATTTCTCGGTCTTCAATACCTGTACAGGACAGAGGGGTCATGGTGGAGTGGCTTGCTACTACCGGACAGCCTTGGCACATTCGGTTACCCTCCAGAAGACAGACAGACACAACCGGTACTTGTGGGTTCGTGTGCATAATGCCAGTGGCAACCCTCTTTTCTCGGCGCTGTTATTTCCCCCTCACGCAGAGCACCTTCTATCGCAGCCACCCCGATGCGGATAGGATGGACCCTTATGTCGATCTATATGATGACATCTGGAAGCCACCAAGCAGTTGGGTAGGGTCGATCCCTTCTTGGAGACTTCAATGCGGGACGGGGAGTAGAGCAGCCCATGCGACTTGACCCCCTCGGCCGACGATGTCCTGCCTTCACGCTTCCGCAGAAGCAACCTGGCGCGAGGATGGATGACAGCCTGGTCACTTTCGCTTTGCACGATTGCTCGCTATGTGCTATTTTTGACTTGGTAATTTGCAATGGCTCATCCGCGGTGGCCCGATTTCGCAAGTGCACATGCGGGACAATCAGGGGGAGGGTCTAGTGTGGTAGACTATGTGCTCGTAGTTGCGCAAGATATGCATCTCGTCGTTTCGGGGTGGAGCGCAGACGGTCGGGATGAGAAGGTCGACTCGGATCACCTCCCACTTTATTTGGACTTGGTTTGGCAAGCGCGGAGAACCCCACTATGCCAGCCCCTGGCCGGCGTCTCGGTTGAGACTAGATTATGAGCAGGCAGAGGACTTCTGGCCGAGATGCTCATGGGCGCCCTCGGTAATGGTCTGCGGACCTCCTCCACACTGAAGCGGCCAGGCGGACTAGTCACTTGGCTATTGCGGGATGCAGCGGGCGGGTGCTTTGGAGACCCCCAGCGCCCATTTCCGGGGTCAGCAACATTCAGCGTAACCCGATGGTTTGATGCAGTGTAAAGAATAAGTAGCAGCTCCGTCACGATGCGGATCGGTACCGGCTTGCGAGGGCCACCACCAGCAGCCCATCCCGAAGGAGACAAAGGCGGTACCTTGCCAAGCATCGAGGGGGAGATGTTCGGCCCTTTGGACACTCATCCTCGAACCTTTTGGCGCCGAGTGCTTGAGCCAGGCCAGCCCCCCGGGGACATCACACCGAGGCGGTGGGAGCGATTGCTGCGGCGGCTCTATGACCGCCCGAGGGGCAGCGTGCGCCCATACCCCCCCGGGATGGCCCCCATTGGTTCTCATGGAGGAGGATGTTGAGGAGGGCCTGCCTTGGTGGCCAATGGGAAGGCAGCCTGGCCTCGATGGTATGCGGGCGAGTTACTCAAATGGGCGGGGCAAAGCTTGTGCCGGTCCTCACTACCTGTTTCAGCGAGCATTGCGGGGAAGGTCTCCCCGGCAATGGACCACAAGCGGGGGTTGTTCCCATTCACAAGGTGGGCGACCCACCTTTGTCAGGCCAATTCACAGGACGATCATGGTCAGACTCAATATTTGCCAAGCTGTTGGGTGGCATTCTCGGCGGCGATTGACCGGTAGGCGGAGGGCCAGAATATGCGAGCCCTCACCTGAGGGCGGGCTTTAGACCCCGCCACTCAGCGATTGACCATATCTTTAACTGCGGGCGATTGAAGACAGCCGGAATCATCGGCGAGGACTTGTATTGCTGCTTTGTGGACTTCACAAGCGGAAAAAGCCGTGGGCTAGATCAAGCGTCAAGCTGGGGCTCCCGCTCCTCGTGCAGAATTCCATATACGAGGTTGTATGAGAGTTGTTTTGGCGGGATGCGGCCAAGCCGGGCCAAGCATTCACCAAGCAGTATCGGGTCCGGCGGGGTTGCCCCCTCGCCAACACTTTTTGGCCTCTACATTGTCCGGTTAGAGCCACGGCTTCTGAGCATGGGGGGATGGCATACAACTTTTGCACCCGGGTCATCCGCCTCATCTATGCGGGCGATGTTGGCCTCTTTGGCCCACACCCCGGCAGCCTATCGCGATCTCACCTGGATGCCCTAGACACATTTTGTCGGGCTACCGACATGCTTGGCGTGAATCGCCAAGACGGGGGTGGTTCTCATATCCTCTTTCACGTCACCCCATGCCTCCCTGCGTGACTCACACATCCGGGGCCCGCCTGTGGGCGTCCGCCCCACCTACAAGTATCTAGGGGTGGAGTTCCCCTCCTCGCTCTGGCCGGGAGGCGTCTATCCGCTTGCGGGTGACAGCCCAGTGAAAGCGCTTTATGCCATGCGTGAGAACAACGGTACCGTGCAGAGCTCTATGATTGGGGCCATCACACATCTGTTCGCACCGGTCGAGCCCGTCCTTCAGACGGGTCGAGGTTTGGGGCCCGGTCGTCTCTTTGGCGACATGGAATGACTTGGAGGCAGGTGCGTAAGGCATTTTTGGCACGGGCACAGGGTGAAACCGGTTCCCTATCGGATTCTGCTGCAAGAAACTGGATACTTGCCGCTTCAGCGGGCAGCCCTTGATAGACACATCGTCTATTTTCAGAAGGTGGTTACTATGGGTGATGCTCGGCTCCCGCACCTGGCTTACACTGTGACAATGAGTCCGCAGCGGCTTAGGGCCTGTTGGAGGGGTAAAGAGATCGTGGTTCGCCCGGATGGAGCGATGCAGGAAGCGCAGATCGTGCGGTGGACCTGAACCGTGACCGTCGTGGCGGCTTCGGGGAGTACCTAGGCGTTTGTTTCCTTGGCAAGCTCGGGACCACGGCTCTAGAGCAGTCAAAGCGGCTCATTACAAAGAGCACATCAACCCTGTGTTAGCCCGGGGCCCACAGCTCTACCTGCGTTCGGCTGCCTGGCGGACTCATTGCCTCCATTCGCGAGTGCCCACCATCTTCGCATCGAGGCGGGCGAGGTGGATTGGGGAGCCCGCCCGGGATGTGCTCTGTCAGTCTTTGTCAAACGGGTGCCATTGAGGATGAGTCTCACACTTTCGAGTTGCCCGGTTGGTCGGATCGGGGCGGATATGCCCTTTAGATGCGGCGGACTTGCCCTTACATTTCGATGAACACACCGTCGATCGTGCCACGGGGTCATTACATTAGGAAAATCTTGGACTCCACGAGGTCACCTTTGCCCCCCGGCTGCTTTCGCTGATTAGGCTGCTGCGGATTGCGGTGCATGATTTGTATATATTTGGGTGTTTCTGCATTTCGTATGTTAGTTTGTCAGCAGGCTGATTGCTGCCACGGTTTTTCCCTCGAAAACCCTTCGGGGCAGGGGTTTTTTAATCCGGGCAGTAATCCGCTTGCTGCGTTTTTGTATTGAGTCCCATAGGCCGATTGGTCTCCGTGGATGATAAAAGTACCTTCCTTCCTTCCTTCCTTCCTCTAAATATTACAGGTTATGGGCTTTGCCACCATTGATTTTCAGTGCGCCAATTTTTGTAGACTTGTGGACTTTGATGCGCATCTTCGAAGGAGAGGACTAGTATTTTATTTGCAGAAAGGTTGTGGATGACTTACCATATAGGATCGAGTGACATAGTCCCAGAACTGAGCCAACTTACACAGCAGGTCAGACTTGAGAAATATTGTAAAGTTGAGAAGGCATCTCTAGACGTCTTGTTTATACCAGACAGTTAAAAGTTGAAACATACTATAATGAACTCATATGATTGCTTGGTAGGATAAAGCTGATAATATTCCTTCATTTGCAAAATATTAATACAGGAAAAAGCTAGGAAAAATTTTAGCACATCTGACTTCTCTAAAGTGTGTTCATGGAGTTAGATTTGGAATCTTGGTATTTAAAAGTAAAGGATGAGTTGGAAAATATATTTCCATTTCTCTATGAAACTAAGCATAAGTTCCCATGGGCACATATTTAAAGCACACACAAGTGCAATTTTAGATGGCTCGAAATCTTTGTGGTTGCTCGTCTCGGACATAGGGCATCTTTGAAAACCACGATCTTTATGGAACTTGAGCCTTTCTTTGAAAAAGAAGGAATGTGCTAAGTTGATAATTGGTACTCAATGGTTTTCCATCTAAAATTTGGTCATTGTAGGCATATTATAGCTATTTGGGTCGATGTTGCCCTTGGTCTTTCTTTCCCTTAGTCGAATGCTTCAAATGCACAAACATGTGTTCTTCTTTGCCCTTGGTCGGATTTTTGATGCACAAACATGCAGCTGCCAGCTGTGCAATGGTTAGCCGGAATAATCAATTTTTTTTCCATAATATGTCCAAATTCGTCCAAATTGTGCTGTCCAAGTTAATTAGATCGGCAATGGTTTTTCTCGATACGCTTTTGCCGTGAAAAAAACGTTGTCCAATTTGTTGTTTACGGCCTTCATAACGATCGATCCGAGTATAGGTTATCTGTGGAAACAAATCTTGTTTTATGGTCCACCATTCGGCTTGCAACAACTCAGGTTATTTTCTAATTTCTTCTACTGCCAGGTGTTATTCACAGGCTTTGATGTTGCATGATGTGGTCCTATATAATGGATTGTAAATCTAATGGATCTGCATTAAACATTCCCTGGATGATTCGACACTCATTTTTTGTCTTATTTTGCCCTCTTAGTGGCACTAAGTTCTTTGTGGAGTAATGAAGCGATGTTCTTCAATTTCCTTTGTGCAAACATGGCCTTAAGCTCTGAAGTTTTTGGGCATTTCGTGTCTTCAAATCAGGTATGGTACACCAATCCTTTGCTGTAGTAAGCAGAATTATATTATGTTTGCAATAGAACTCTTCTGGCAGTTTAGATATTGTTACACTGTATAAGTATACTGAGATCATAAATGAAATGATTAGGCTTCTGCATAAACTGCATGTTATGTCCATAGGAAACCATTCTAAAATCTTCAGAAATGAGAACATGGGTTATAAGTAATGTGTTCTTTATTACCATTTTGCGGAAATAAGGCTCCACTGCTGGCATGAGTTGAACTTTTATCGCAGGCCTGTTTTATTAATGTTTTCAGACCAACTCTCTCTGATCTTGTTGTTACGTTGTTTGAGATTTAACCTTTGAATAATTAATGACATAACCAAATGGAGGACATGATTGACTGGCTCAAATCAATCTTCACAGTACGAGGTTGCTTTTTATATTGTCTAAATCTGCTGTAACAGATCAGAATCATTCTAGTTTCTAGACATAACATAGTAACAAATTTTAGGGTGATAATAGTAGATAATTTGCCGTATGAATGCAATCAATTGGATGCTCCGTGAATATTTCAAGGGTTGCTTTAACCTAAGCTATAGTTGGGTTTATTTACATGGTTGTAGATATGATTTCACTGACCGTTTATTTGCATTCATAAATACAAAAAAAGGTTGGACATGGATAACAACTGGTTCTTTGCTACGACACCTGTAATACGGATTGCAACTGACTTCGTTTGTTTGCTTTCTATGGATGCAGGTAATAGCAAAGGCCTTGACCTTTGATGTATTTGGACAGCAGAAGTTGCCTTCTCAGAAGGGAGTAGAATTGTTCTGTTTGTCTGAATGTCAATAGTTAATTTTTTTCCCAAAGGAATACCTTACGGTCACATTTATTACACTGTCTTACATTTATTTAATTAAGGTTTGGCTTCAATGGGTTTAGCTTTTGCTAAGGTGTTCTACGTCTCTCTCTCCCCCTCTCTCTCGTACTTTAGAAGTACCACCACCTATATTCCTTGACTGGAATATTGCCCTTTGAATCTTGATCTCAAATACTTAAATGTAGATAGTGCTCATGTTTCTAGGTTTATGACATTGGAGCAGGGTTTGGCAATGCCCTTCCTTCACCCATTATTCAACATTGGATGTATGCTGTCCGAAGAAGTGGTTCTACTATTTGTTCTTGAGTCTAATTTCAAAGCGTGCGAGGAGTTTTACTTATTCGAGAGAGATGCTTATTTGCTTGAACATAAAAAATGAAAAGAAGATTCATATGGAAAACTGGTTAATGTAGCTTTATTGACAGCCTGCAAGAAGAGAAGCTTACAGTAATTGTTCCTATTACCTTCACCTTGTTTCTACTTTTAAATTAGACTTAACCAACATCTCAAACGTTGCCTCATTCTCCATTGAGAAGTTCTTAATCCATTTACACCTCTCTTGTCCTCGAACCCAAGTAGTAAATTTCTGCCTTTGATGCTATTGCTGTACCCAAAGCTAATATCCCTTTAGTCTCTAACTCAACAATTGAGTCTATTGCCTCTAAATATTACAGGTTATGGGCTTTGCCACCATTGATTTTCAGTGCGCCAATTTTTGTAGACTTGTGGACTTTGATCGCATCTTAGGAGGAGAGGACTAGTATTTTTGTTACTTGAAAGGTTGTGGATGACTTACCATATAGGATCGAGTGACATAGTCCCTTAGGCCGAGCCAACTTACACGGCCAGGTCGGACTTGAGAAATATTGTAGAGTTGAGAAGGCATCTCTAGGCGTCTTGTTTATACCGGCAGGTTAAAAGTTGAAACAAGATAGTTAAATAATAAGACATACTATAATGAACTCATATGATTGCTTGGTAGGATAAAGCTGATAATATTCCTTCATTTGCAAAATATTATCTGAGGAAAAAGCTAGGGAAAATTTTAGCACATCGACTTCTCTAAAGTGTGTTCATGGAGTTAGATTTGGAATCTTGGTATTTAAAAGTAAAGGATGAGTTGGAAAATATATTTCCATTTCTCTATGAAACTAAGCATAAGTTCCCATGGGCACATATTTAAAAGCACACAAGTGCAATTTTAGATGGCTTCGAAATCTTCGTGGTTGCTCGTCTCGGACATAGGCATCTTTTGAAACCACGATCTTTATGGAACTTGAGCCTTTTCTGAAAGAAGGAATGTGTTAAGTTGATAATTGGTACTCAATGGTTTTCCATCTAAAATTTGGTCGTTGTAGGCATATTATAGCTATTTGGGTCGATGTTGCCCTTGGTCTTTCTTTCCCTTAGTCGAATGCTTCAAATGCACAAACATGTGTTCTTCTTTGCCCTTGGTCGGATTTTTGATGCACAAACATGCAGCTGCCAGCTGTGCAATTGGTTAGCCGGAATAATCAATTTTTTTTCCATAATATGACTTGTCCAAATTCGTCCAAATTGTGTTGTCCAAGATAATTAGATCGGCAAGGGTTTTTTCTGATACAGTTTTGCCGTAAAAACGTTGTCCAATTTGTTGTTTACGGCCTTCATACGCATCGATCCAGAGTATAGGTTATCTGTGGAAACAAATCTTGTTTTATGGTCCACCATTCGGCTTGCAACAACTCAGGTTATTTTCTAATTTCTTCTACTGCCAGGTGTTATTCACAGGCTTTGATGTTGCATGATGTGGTCCTATATAATGGATTGTAAATCTAATGGATCTGCATTAAACATTCCCTGGATGATTCGGCACTCATTTTTTGTCTTATTTTGCCCTCTTAGTGGCACTAAGTTCTTTGTGGAGTAATGAAGCGATGTTCTTCAATTTCCTTTGTGCAAACATGGCCTTAAGCTCTGAAGTTTTTGGGCATTTCGTGTTTTCAATTCAGGTATGGTACACCAATCCTTTCTTTGTAGTAAGCGTAATTATATTATGTTTGCAATAGAACTCTTACGTGAGTTTAGATATTGTTACCTTTGTATAAGTATCTTGAGATCATAAATGAAATGATTAGGCTTCGCATAAAGCGCATGTTATGTCCATAGGAAACCATTCTAAAATCTTCAGAAATGAGAACATGGGTTATAAGTAATGTGTTCTTTATTACCATTTTTGGCGGAAATAAGGCTCCCGCTGGCATGAGTTGAACTTTTTATCGAGAGCTGTTTTATTAATGTTTTGGACCAACTCTCTCGATCTTGTTGTTACGTTGTTTGAGATTTAACCTTTGAATAATTAATGACATAACCAAATGGAGGACATGATTATTTGGCTCAAATCAATCTCCACGATGCTGGTTGCTTTTTGTATTGTCTAAATCTGTTGTAACAGTCGAGAATCATTCTAGTTTCTAGACATAACATAGTAACAAATTTTAGGGTGATAATAGTAGATAATTTGCCGTATGAATGCAATCAATTGGATGCTCCGTGAATATTTCAAGGGTTGCTTTAACCTCGAGCTATAGTTGGGTTTATTTACATGGTTGTAGATATGATTTCAGCGGACCGTTTATTTGCATTCATAAATACAAAAAAGGTTGGACATGGATAACAACTGGTTCTTTGCTCGACACACATGTCACAGTTGCAACCGACTTCGTTTGTTTGCTTTCTATGGATGCAGGTAATAGCAAAGGCCTTGACCTTTGATGTATTTGGACATCAGAAGTTGCCTTCTCAGAAGGGAGTAGAATTGTTCTGTTTGTTTGAATGTCAATAGTTAATTTTTTTCCCAAAGGAATACCTTACTGGTCACATTTATTACAACTTTGTCTTACATTTATTTAATTAAGGTTTGGCTTCAATGGGTTTAGCTTTTGCTAAGGTGTTCTACGTCTCTCTCTCCCCCTCTCTCTCGTACTTTAGAAGTACCACCACCTATATTCCTTGACTGGAATATTGCCCTTTGAATCTTGATCTCAAATACTTAAATGTAGATAGTGCTCATGTTTCTAGGTTTATGACATTGGAGCAGTTTTAAAGCTTTGACTAGGATTGGGTTTGGCAATGCCCTTCCTTCACCCATTATTCAACATTGGATGTATGCTGTCTGAAGAAGTGGTTCTACTATTTGTTCTTGAGTCTAATTTCAAAGCGTCTTAGGAGTTTTTACTTATTCGAGAGAGATGCTTATTTGCTTGAACATAAAAATACTGAAAAAGAAGATTCATATGGAAAAGCGGTTAATGTAGCTTTATTGATTTTGCAAGAAGAGAAGCTTTACAATGAATTGTTCCTATTACCTTCACCTTGTTTCTACTTTTAAATTAGACTTAACCAACATCTCAAACGTCGTTGCGAGATGGGTCTTCGGCCACTCGGTATCCAGCTCTGTGCCTGCTTGCAAAGTCATCAACCTCCACCGTGGTGAGTTCCCTGTAATCTCTGACTGTTGCTGAAGCCCTCCTGAGGTCGAATTCGCCTCTTCTCTCGGGGGAGGTGTTGCCGAGCTTGCCGTTAGGATGTTCGAGGTCGCGTGGCGGATCCCCATCTGTTCTGTGAAGCGATGAACTCTTCCTCAAAATTCGGTAGTCTATCTGGGCCTTATGCGCCTCCATCATCCGCACGATGCCATTTTGTAGGCTTGGATGTCCAAGTCGACTCTCTGTGTAAGTGTCGGCTTCCCTTATTTGGAGCGAAATTCAGATTCTCCTCGGACGATGAAGTCGCCCGTGTCCGTTCTTGAGTCATTAGGGTTTTTGAGATTAAAAGGGCCTTCAAAAACATGCCAACTAAGCCAAATGAAGATATAAATGAACTACCAATCAGAAATCGAGCGGCGGTCCGGTCCAAAAAAATTGTAACTAACTCCTTTGGATCACATTTTCTAGGATAGCTGTTGATAGAAAAGTCCAAATGATCTCGTTTAGTGCAATAGATAGATCTCGTTGAGATCTTTCCAATCTTAGGTGCTTTGCACATATTTTAGCCACTTATGATTGTCAAAACTTCATATGGTTTTTACCATTTTTTACTATCCTACGGGGCTAAAAGATATGCAAACCACCCAAGGTTGGAAAGATCTCAATGAGATCTATCTATACCAAACAAAAGCTCATTTGGACTTTTCTATCAACACTTATGCTAGAAAAATGTGATCCAAATGAGTTAGTTATTTTTTTGCTGACTTCGGACACAAGTTACTTTTTTCGATTGGTAGTTCATATAGCTTAGTCAGCAGTTCTTAGAAGGCCCTTTTATGATCTCAAAAAATCCCTAATGTGGTGCAGCAATTCTTTGTCCTCAGACTCCTTTCTGCACTCGGGGGAGGTTTTGGATGTCGCTGAGGAGCAAAAATTCTTCGCCCTCTACAATGATGGGGGCTAGGCTTGTGATGCCTAACCCAAGGGGCGGCGCGACTCTAAGGGTTTGCCGGCTCCTTTCAAAATCTTGCCACTCTTGTTCTGCTTGTCGCCGCTCTTCCGCTGGGTCGAGCTCGACGTAGTCTTCCTCCTCTTCCGATTCCTCTTCCCCTGAGTCCTCCTCTTCTTTCCCTTCCTGCTCCTGTTCGTATTGCGTAAGGAGCCGTTGTTCTGCTGCTATGGCTATTGGGTCCACGTCCATGGGGGGAATGGAGGTTTCCCCCACAGTGTTCTCGGCACGATGGGTAAGAAAAATTGCCAAGGCAGTGTTGAAAGAGAAATATTTGGTTCTATTGACAGTTAGGACCATTGGCTCGGGTGTGCGCTGCGCCTTGTTTGTCAGGTATTTGGCAATGTTTGGAACATCACCTAAAGCTGCTTGCAGGGATTGCCTAGGAACAAAGTACCCTATGCAAGGTGGGAGCTGCACTAGTGCTGGTTCTACCCTAGCTTGGAAGATCGGTGACGGGGACTCTATTGTAATTTGGGGTTGCGTCGCGAGTTGCTTGGACATCTACCTCCTTAGGAAGACATGGAAAATTTGGTTGATGTCGGCCGGCAAGCATGAGCACTAGCGCTATACCATCTGCGGAAATCAGAGGTTGCCATTGGTTAAATGCGAAAGAGGGTATCAAACGGTTGCAAGAGCGCCTCAGGGAGCTGGAAAATCGGCTAAGAAGGCAGGAGCAAACTTGTAGGGTGCCTTGTGTGAAATAAGGGACCTATTTATAGAAAAGGGGAAAACCCTAATTTTTGGATGACTTGGAAAATTCCTGGGGTTGGGCAATTCTAGTCTATACTGAGGTCAAAATGGGAATTTGAAGACTAGTTTAAGTGTTTGAGCATGGCTGGATTACCTAAAGGATGCTATACAACAGGTTGGGAATCATTCGGGCAAGTTTTGGTGAAGAAATGGTAGGAGGTCTCACAGCTTGCGCCTCGCTCAAAAACTAAAGTTTAGTTTCTTGCCCAGGCACGAGCTGTGAGACATCAGTCTCATTTTGATCAAAACATGTCCAATTTGGATAAACTAAGGGTGTAAGGATGATGGGCTCATCAAATCAGGTAGAATCGACCTCTTATTTGGTCGATTTGGAGCTGTTTTGGGCGAGTTTTGGGCAAGGTCTCACAGCTTGCGCCTCGCTCAAAAACTAAAGTTTAGTTTTTAGTCTAGGCGCGAGCTGTGAGACATCACGTCTTTCTGTCTACAATTGTCCTATTTTACCAAAATAAAAGCTAAAACTTGCTAACTTATCCTAATTAAGCAAGTTCAGACAATTAAAGCACTCAAAATTGTTCTATTATCACAAAAATTTTCCGATTATTTACAAAAAGTTTAGGGGCGTTCTCCCTTGATGTGAGTAGCAAGTTGCATGTCTTGCCTCATCAGAGTCACTCGCTTCGCATGGACAGTGCAAGCTGTTGAGTCTTCAAAATGCTGCACTATTTTCTGCTCAGCTGCTTCCTGGAGTGCGAGCAGCATCTCATCTGTGACCCTGTAGTCCGTCTTGAAATCCTGCATTACTTCTCTAACTAGCCGAGCAAAGGGGGCGCGGGAAATCAGGAGGCCGTAGCTGCGCTGGAAGTGCCGAATCTTCCGTAGTGCTCTTTACTCGAGCTGCTTCTTTGTGAGCTTCTTCTGTGCAGGCTTTTTCGGGGCCTTGGGTCTTGGTGGTGGCGGTCTTAGGGTCTGTTGCTTAGTTGGGTGTCCTCCTTCGATGGCCCTGACCCTGTTCTCCTGGTAGTACTTGTCATATGCCTCCCACTCCTTCATGTAGGCATTGTGCTCCCGCATCTTACGTTCATAGATCTTTACCGGGTCAGTGACGTAGGACTCTCGGGCAGGCCGGGGTTGCTTCTTCCTGTCCCATTTCGGGTAAGGAGGGGGTTTCTTCACTATGTCCTGCTACTCCTCCTCTGGCACTACTTGCTCGGTTACTACCTGTTCAACTGTTGGGGGTTTGGAGGGGCCTGCCCCCTCAGTGTTGGGGTTAAGTTCTTCGTCAGAACTCTCCGAGGGGGTTGCCGGATGATCGGGTGGCCGTTCAGTAATGGTGATCTTCGAGTTGGGCTTTTTCACCATGGGGACGTCCTTGAACTTCCTGGGGCTCCCCACCCATTTCCCTTTCTTCTTCCTGAGCTCCTCGGCCGATTTCTTCTCTTCTTCTTCCCTCTTCCTCTTCTTCTCTTCTCTTTTCCTTTCTCGGCGTTCGTATTTCCTGATAAACCGAGCGAGGTCTGCTTCCTCTGCCGGCTGAAGCCTCGGCTCGATGTGCTCGTGCTGCTCCTTTGTTCGTCTTTCCCGATGTGCATCCTCCTCGTCTTCGAGGATCTCTGTTCCTGGATCCGAGGGGTCTTCGTCCCTTTCCTGCTCTCGGATCTCGCGCTCTATCTCCTCGTATACCTCCCTTGTCTCCTCGTCCATGGAGGTTGGTGATGTGGCTTCATCTTGCTCCGCCTGCTGATTGAAAATATCAATCAGATCGGATGTATCGTGTTCCTCCGAGATGCTCTCCTCGCTTGGAGATGACTGACCTCCTTTCCTGAGCCTCTCGCGAAGCATCTGCCGAATAAGGTAGCTTCGCCTGGACGAGGCTTCCTGGCGGTCTGTTTGGTTCGGGCCATGTTTGACGGATCGTCAATCGGATCTCGGGTGCCAAAGATCGCCTTAGAGAGCGAGAGCTGGTTTCTAAGGCGGGAATGTTCAAATGAGGGAGGTCTACTTCTATTTATAGCTTGGCAAATTTTTAGGTCAAACTTCAAATTGCTCTATTTAACATGCTAAGATACCTATTTAGTTAAAACTTACACTTATTTCAGACTTTTCCTACTTATTGGTCTCACAGGTCGCGCCTCGCTCAAAAACTAAAGTTTAGTTTTTAGACCAGGCGCGAGCTGTGAGATCTCACACAATTTTAAGTAATTTAAGTAATCTAATCATGCTATTCTTATTAATTCCTATCTTAGAATAAGCTTTACCATATTAGTTTTCTCAAATTCATCATGTTTAAGTGATTTTGGCTCGATGTCTCACAGCTTGCGCCTCGCTCAAAAACTAAAGTTTAGTTCTTCGACCAGGCGCGAGCTGTGAGACCACCTCACTTGGGAAATTTTGGGGTCATTCTTTTTAGTCTTGTTAAGTTCTAATTCACTTAATTGTTACTAGCTTAGCATAAACTACAAAAATGAGAAAAAATTTTCCCACTTTTCGAGGCTTAAGGATCCTATCAAGTTAGTACTACTGGGAGCATGGCCAGTGCTTTGCTCTTGGTCTCCAAGAACATAGCTCTGATACCACTGTGACGTCCCCTACTCGTATACGATGCTCGCACCGTATACAACCAGGGCCCTCCACAGATCACTGTGATCATCTGAAATCCACAGTGGGGAAGAATGAAGGGGTCATTTTACCCCGTCTCCCTCGGGGTCTACCTAGCTGCGGAAGCGTAACATACACGTCAGTAACATACATCATATATCCACCTCGAAGGGTGGCACATCAACATCTGCATAGACAAAGATCAGCACAATACAAAGGAAGTTCCTACCCAAGGCTCGGGACGGGGATGGGTCGACAAGCTTGGGTCTCCGAGTTCCTGCGGCAGAATCATGACAATGGATTGGGCTGGCATAAGAACATGGCATTGGGTTGTCCACTCCATCCGCCCCTCCTGTGCACACTTTGCAGAGTAGGTTGAAGAGTGTTGGGGCTCGATCAGAGCCTAGAATGCACGTAGCCAAAGGGGCTACTCCTGGGTTACATCTCCCCAGGCCCGATGGGGCAGGTAGGGATCACTCCCTCCCGAGATCTACGTGCTGACCCAAGGAGACTAGAGGGCCACTGCCCTTATTCGACTTAACCCACTGGAAGGTGAACTCCACCTCACGGGTGTCGAGCCCATGCCTTGCCCACACTCAGTGGCAAGCCATTAGACCTAGTCACTCTGATCCCCGGTAGGCCTTACACACCAGGGGGATCGGTCAAGGGTCAGAACACGAACCTCGTTTTGAGCCAATCTGGTCCCTTCACCCACAACCAGGTGGGGTTCTTATACACAGGCCGAAATCTAGTAATGCACTAAGAGGGACTAGCTAGGAGCATCATCTACTAAGATTTAAGTCTCTACCCCCCTTCCCAATACAATGAGTTCACAGAATCCATCCGTCCATCATATCAACATAATAAATAATAAAGAACTAATCTATCTCATAGAGTTAGGTTCTTTAGTTAGATCAATCTCGGGATCTACTTGGCTGCTAGGGGTGATCTAATAGGCTAAACCTACTGGTTCGAAGGCTGGAGTAAGGCTTATGCTATTTGATCGACCAAACACCTGATCCCCCGGTTCCTCCTCTCGATCGAAGAGGCCCATGTCTCTCGGAGATGCGGAAGGGGCGATCGACACACACCGGGCGACGGGCAGATCGGGGAGTTGGAATCGACTCCTCAG
Organism: Isoetes taiwanensis; assembly: GCA_021234155.1. Lineage (NCBI taxonomy): Eukaryota > Viridiplantae > Streptophyta > Lycopodiopsida > Isoetales > Isoetaceae > Isoetes > Isoetes taiwanensis. The sequence continues at coordinate 11,322,524 of JAJEKV010000016.1, read as the reverse complement.
AGGCCGCAAATTGGAGCTTTCGGAAGGTCCGTGGGCTTAAAAAGGGGAATGTTAGGGTTTGATGCCTTATGTAGGCTATCAGTTAGGTTTTAGGGTTCCCATGACCCTTGGTCTACCTTTAATGGGTTAAAGGTCTAAAAGTGCGCGTATTGCTAAGTGTGCGCACCATTGCAAGTTGCCCCCTAGGGTGTCCTTGCTTGGGTATACGTCGGCGCATTACGCGTCATTTGGATGGCGGTAATGCTGCGTGGCCAGCAAAGATGCGGTATCGTCTTGAGACCGGTATATCGTCTTTGGAACGTCACAACATTATATATATATATACAAGTGTTTGTAATATGATGGACTGCATGATGCCGACCCTTCAAAACACACCCAGCGTGAAAGATTCCCTTAGATTTCTGAAGATTAGCCCAAGATTCCTTTAGATTCTGCAACATTCTATATAGATTCTCCTGGATTCTTGCAGATTCTACGAAGATTCCCCTAGATTCTCCAAGATTCTATCAAGATTCTCAAAGATTTCCGTAGATTTTCTAAGATTCTCTTGAGATTCCCCTAAGTTTTCAAAGATTACCCCAAGATTCCTCTAGATTTTTCAAGATTCCATGTAGATTCTCTTAGATTTCTCACAATTCTATAAAGATCCCCTAGAATCCCAAAGATTCTCTTGAGATTCCTTCAGATTCTCTAAGATCCTATGAAGATTCCCCTAGATTCCTCTAGGTTCCTAAAGATTTTATCAAGATTCCCTTACATTCTCCAAAATTCTCTCTTGAACCATGTAGATTCTCTTAGGTTCTCCAAGATTCTATAAAGATTCCCCTAGAATACCTAAGATTCTCTTGAAATTCCTCTAGATTCTCTAAGATCGTATGAAGATTCCCCTAGATTTTTCAAAATTGCACCAAGATTCCCGTAGATACCTTAAATTTTTAAGATTCTACGGAGATTCCCCTAGATTTTATCAAGATTCCCTTAGATTCTCCAAGATTCTATCTAAATTCCCATATATTCTTAAAGATTTTATGACAATTTACTTAGATTCTCCTAGATTTCCATAGATTCTCTTAAGATTACCTAAGATTTTCCTAGATTCCCAAAGATTATTCCATGATTCCTCTAGGTTCCCAAAGCTTCTATGAAGATTCTCCTAGATTATTCAAGATTCTATGAAGATTCTTTTATATTCTCTAAGATTCCATCAAGGTTCCCTTAGATTCTCAAAAAATTTTAGGAAGATTCCCTAGATTTCCAAAGATTCTCTTGAGATTCTCTTAGATTCTCTTGGATTCCCAAATATTCTCTTAGATTCTTAATGTTCTACGAAGATTCCCCTAGATTCTTAAGATTCTACAGAGATTCCTCTAGATTTTATTAAGATTCCCCAAGATTCTCCAAAATTCCATCTAGATTCCCATAGATTCTTAAAGATTTTATGAAGATTCCTTTAGATTCTCCTAGATTCTCAAAGATTCATTTCAAACTCCCTAAGATTCTCTAAAGATTCCCCTAGATTCCAAAAGAATGCCCCAAGATTCCTCTAGATTCTACATGATTCTATCAATATTCTCCTAGATTCTTCTAGATTCTGTAGGATTCCATTAAGATTCCTCTAGGTTCTTAAAGATTTTATCAAGATTTCTAGATTTCCAAAGAAGCACTTGAGATTCCTATAGATTCTCTTGAGATTCATCTATTTCCATAGATTCTATGAAAATTCCCCTAGACTACCCAAGATTCCATCAAGATTTTATCAAGATCCTCTTAGATTCCCTTACATTCTCAGAGATGCTGTCTTGGGATTCCCATAGATTCTCTAAGATTCTCATGATATTCCTCTGAATTCACTAAGATCCTATAAAGATTCTCCTAGATTCCCTCAACTTAATATAGATTCCTCGAATCTCGAAGATTCCAAAAATATTCTTAGTGTTCGATCATGTTGGTTGCAGCTGCGAAAAATAGTGGCAAAGCACTACTCATTGGAAAGCTCTCGACGAGAGGAGTCCAATGCATGGATCCCACCTTCATCCGACCTCTCTATTGCAAGCTATGTGCCTTTGAAGGCGATTAAACAGAAGGAAGCTTCCTAGAAAATCCATTCATAAATGTTTTGCCACCTCATTACCTTTTTATTAATGAAAGTGCCACCTCATCTCCTTTAAAAAAAAATCAAATTAATATTAAAAAGTGAAATGGCTAGGATTTATGCTCACCTTTTGATCTAACGGTTAATATCTGTTACACCAAATCATCTTTAAGAAACCTTCCTTGCACCTTCCTTAAAAAATCAAGGGCTATGATTTCGCCTTCCCCTTTGATCCAACGGTTCACGGATGGGGTGTATGCCTCCATGCATGACTCATGTATGCCCCCCATCAAAATCAAGGGCTTACACTATCGCCACCTCACCAACTTTTTATCCAAGGCCCAAGATCAAAAGTTTATATGTAATGTGCTATTTTATGACCACCCCATGAGTTTCTATATACATATTATAAGATATGTTCTTATGTTTGTCCTACTCAATTTTTTCGAACTGCTCGAGATCCTTCGTGGCTTTGGGACATGTCCTACTGCCAGGTGGCTTGGGAGTTTCTATATAGATTCTCAGATAGAGCGATCCTACTGGCCGAGGTTGATTTGATCCCGATCGCCGGTCCGAGATCGCACGCTCCACGTTGCTTGGGGACATATCCTACGGTGCACATGGCTTTGGGAATTATATGTAATTGATCCTACGGTCCAGGTTGTTCTTGATCCTGATTGTTGATCTAGGCTTCCAACTTAAACTCAGCAACGCTGGGCACCGTTACTAATTATTATATTATTGTTATTATTATGAAAAGTTTTAATTGTTATTATTGATCATGCTTATTGACCACACGACAAGTATGATTGCAAGTGGCTTGCTCCTTCTTCCCTTCCCCGCTTTGCTAATTTACTAAGCTCTAACATCACCATAGACACTACCAGTGGTACAACAATGAACCCCCAATTCAAATGCTCAAGTCTGCCTTTGAAGGGAAAATGATTTAGTGTTCAATGATTTACACCCTCAACCTAGGAGAGGTAGATTTAGACTTGCTCTTTTATTTCTATTTTTTCGAGCTAAGTTCTAAAAGAAAGGCCAGTGATGTTCGAGAATTTGACACTGGTGATATGCTCCAACAATGACATAACTCCGACTTCAATTACCATGACAATTGGGTCAAATGGAACATGGAGTGCCGACTTCTAAGGCTACCAAAGTGTCATTCTCTTTGGTCCCAACAATCAACTCTACTTTGCCTCCTGTTTTAAATGCATTTGAGATATTTACATACAATAAAGCATCTACCTCGACCGTGCCATCTCCTCCACCTCCTTCACCTCCACACCTCCAACTCCTTTTCCTCCTCCTCCTTTCCTATCAACACCACCACCTTCGTCAATCCCTCCTCCTCCAGTTTCAAGTTCAGCTTAACACATGAAGATCAAGCCTTTGACTCTATGCTTTATCCTGGTGAGAATCCTTATATGAAATCTAGATCGGTTTACATTTGCATATATACTAACGCTTAAGCATTCTTGCAGGCAATACTAACAAAAGCACTTATATAATTGGCTCATTTCTCCATCAATATCTTCAATTCTAATAAAATGTTACTAAATTAGATATTGAAACAAAAGTTATATATGCAGAAAAACTTATTGTATTGATGTTGTGAAATAGGAAAAACCTATTTGTAATATAAGAAATTTGCCTTTTTCTATGAAATGTATAGCTCTCTCTCTCTCTCTCTCTCTCTCTCTCTCTCTCTCTCTCTCTCTCTCTCTCTCTCTCTCTCTCTCTCTCTCTCTCTCTCTCTCTCTCTCTCTCTCTCTCTCTCTCTCTCTCTCTCTCTCTCTCTCTCTCTCTCTCTCTCTCTCTCTCTCTCTCTCTCTCTCTCTCTCTCTCTCTCTCTCTCTCTCTCTCTCTCTCTCTCTCTCTCTCTCTCTAAGGCTCTCTCTCTTAAGGCATTTTCGGTAGATTGGCGGATGAAGAGAAATCTATATGTGGTGCTAGTGCAGAGTGTCATCTTATATGGATGCAGGCATGGGGGGCCGGGATTATCACGGGATATGTGGAAAGAGTTGAAAAAAAATCTGTAGAAGTTTTTCTTAACTGAATTGGGGTTAAGATGCAAACATCATACCCTATGATGCTAGCGTAAACGGGAATGATGCCATTAGAAGCAGAAGCCTTATACCGGACGCTAAAGTACATGGCTAAAGTAAATGAAATGGAGGCAGACAGGTTCCCTCGGTTGGCTATGATACAAAGTAGTTCTAAGGGGTGGTTTGCAGAAATTGAGAGGTGGCTTAATAAGTGGGATATGTGCTTAGATGAGATATCGTCAGAGACGTCTGACTTGCATAGTTGGGTGTTTGACCATGTACAGCAAAAGATATGGAAAGATCCAAAGACTAAGATCTTGGTACTAAAAAGGAAATTAACCCAATGTTAGTAGAGGCACCACATATGTATGAAAAGTTATCATACTATAAGAGACATATCACATGCAGAATGAGAATGAGTTCTCACCACTTGGGGGTGGAGGTAGGCAGATGGGGCAACATACCACATCATGGACGCACGTGTAAGGTCTGTGGGACGGATGACATTGAAGACGAGGAGCACGTCATTTTGCATTGCCCAGCATACTCTAATTTGAGGAGTATGTACTCTATACCGGAAGATATTATCAGTAAAATGTTTTTCTATCTACCAAGCAAGGTTGTTAGTAATTACCTTGCGGATGTTCAAAACAAGAGATACTCACATTAGAAATTATAAATATTTGTTGAAAATATGAGAGAGAAGAGATTGAGATAAGTGTGGCTCTATTAGGGGCTTTGGAATTAAATGAAGAAGAATTGTAGTAATGTTTATATGTCTTCTAGACCTGATGGTCTCATAGACAATCAATATCATTTCTCTCTCTCTCTCTCTCTCTCTCTCTCTCTCTCTCTCTCTCTCTCTCTCTCTCTCTCTCTCTCTCTCTCTCTCTCTCTCTCTCTCTCTCTCTCTCTCTCTCTCTCTCTCTCTCTCTCTCTCTCTCTCTCTCTCTCTCTCTCTCTCTCTCTCTCTCTCTCTCTCTCTCTCTCAAGGGCTCTCTCTCAAGGGTTGCTTTAACCTAAGCTATAGTTGGGTTTATTTACATGGTTGTAGATATGATTTCACTGACCGTTTATTTGCATTCATAAATACAAAAAAAGGTTGGACATGGATAACAACTGGTTCTTTGCTACGACACCTGTAATACGGATTCCAACTGACTTCGTTTGTTTGCTTTCTATGGATGCGGTAAATGTTAAAGGCCTTGACCTTTGATGTATTTGGACAGCAGAAGTTGCCTTCTCAGAAGGGAGTAGAATTGTTCTGTTTGTCTGAATGTCAATAGTTAATTTTTTTCCCAAAGGAATACCTTACGGTCACATTTATTACACTGTCTTACATTTATTTAATTAAGGTTTGGCTTCAATGGGTTTAGCTTTTGCTAAGGTGTTCTACGTCTCTCTCTCCCCCTCCCCCTCTCTCGTACTTTAGAAGTACCACCACCTATATTCCTTGACTGGAATATTGCCCTTTGAATCTTGATCTTAAATACTTAAATGTAGATAGTGCTCATGTTTCTAGGTTTATGACATTGGAGCAGTTTTAAAGCTTTGACTAGGATTGGGTTTGGCAATGCCCTTCCTTCACCCATTATTCAACATTGGATGTATGCTGTCTGAAGAAGTGGTTCTACTATTTGTTCTTGAGTCTAATTTCAAAGCGTGCGAGGAGTTTTACTTATTCGAGAGAGATGCTTATTTGCTTGAACATAAAAAATACTGAAAAGAAGATTCATATGGAAAACTGGTTAATGTAGCTTTATTTGATGCAAGAAGAAGAGAAGCTACAAAGAATTGTTCCTATTACCTTCACCTTGTTTCTACTTTTAAATTAGACTTAACCAACATCTCAAACGTTGCCTCATTCTCCACTGAGAAGTTCTTAATCCCTTACACCTCTCTTGTCCTCGAACCCAAGTAGTAAATTTCTGCCTTTGATGCTATTCTTTGTACCCAAAGCTAATATCCCTTTAGTCTCTAACTCAACAATTGAGTCTATTGCCTCTAGGGTTTACAATCTCTCTCTCTCTGATCCGGTGTCGGATTTTCATGTGCTTGGGCTTGTTGGAAAGCTGGTTGAGAGGTCTTTCCAACGGTGTATGGTACCTGCATGCTTGGCTTTGTTTCGGTGTTCAAATTGACACTTTTCCGGGCTGCGTGCTAGGGTCTGTGGCATCGGTAGACACGCCCCGACGGATTTGTATCTCTCACATCGGGTCAGATTTTCATGTGCTTGGGCATATTCGAGCACATAAGGGGATTAGTGACCACATCTTGGCTCCCCTAGGCTAATCAGAAGTCATACAAACATTCATGAGAAGCGATGGCAAAGGAATGAAAGAAAGAGAGACAAAGCATAGAAGTTGAAAAGTGGTGGGCAGGTACTACCCAGACGTTGCTACGCCCGCCAGAAAACACTTGATACCCCCTGCCCACCACTTAGGGTTTTGGGACCCTCCCAGGACCCCCCACACCCCAAAAGGTGCTCTGCCCGCGTTTTTGAGTCCCCAAGTTGAATTCTAAGCACCCTTTCCACAGCCAAATACCCCTCAAACTTTGAAAGTCTATGGCCACAGAAGATGGGACAGCCTGGGAAACCCAAGGCAGGGGGCGCCGCGACAAACGGTCCCGATCAGCCATCATGGGCGGGGAGAGTCATCCTCCATGAAGAAGGAGGCTCGGGCTAAAGGCTAAGGCCCCTCAACGAGGCCAGCCCGGCCGAAGGGGATTGATTGCTCGAGACCACATAGGAACTCGTCTCTCGGCAGAGAATTGGAGCCATGTCAAAGCGAGAGTGGAGGCTAACAATGCTCGTATTGAGGCTAACAGTGCCCGCCTGGCTGGCATGACAGTGGAGATGGAGTCCTCGGCATCCCATGTGCTCAAAAGGCAAATGGTGGTCGAGAAGAACCGCATCACAGTCTGGAGACCCCCGCGCCGCATGTGGAAGATGGCCTTGGTCCGCACACTTCGAGCTGCAATAAGGGGGAGGGAGGTCGCCGACATGCGGACCGCTAGACTCTCTGTGTTCATCACTCGACACCATGACACAGGGAGGGAGGGCCAGCAATGCGGAGACAATGGTCACGGTGTCTCGGCCCGGTCGGAAGGTGGAGGCAGCCACCACCGCAACGGGAGCCGCGAGGCTGCTCTGCGACGGCCGGACAACGGCCGGGATCTTCGAGTAAGATTGGAACAGCAAACCCCGGCCCTCGGCGCTTGCGTGTCTTTGGGGCTCGAAGCACGCTCGCTACTTCCTCGAGCTTGAAGCTCCGGGGGTTGCGGGGCAACCATCCATAAAGCCGAGCCGGGGCCTCCTGCAGGAGGTTCATAGTCACCGCGGCGATGCGGCGAGGGAGATAGCTGGGCAGCGGCAGCCCGCAAGAGGCGTGCTCCCGACTTCAGGTAGAGAATGCGGCTCGACCGCCTACCCGCCCGGCCTCCACGCCCGGCAGCCGGGCCCCGCCGCTGCTGCCCGCCCCTCAACCACTCCCACGCCATCCGGCCACCACCACCACCCCGGCCACGGGACCGGCCCTCGCCCACCTTTGACCCGCCAAGCGCGCTAACTCGGGAGCGCAGCGGAGAGGCCAATCCGTAGTTCGAGGCATGCCGTAACAGCAGGGGGAGAGTCTCGCCCACAACATCCGAAACACACATTCTCGACGGATGACATTCCCAGGCATTCATTTCTCGAGTAGCCCGTCATGGGGCTCGGCTGCCGGCCGTGACCGCATTGTCATATTCATTTGCGGATGCAGTCGCGTGATGCCATATTGCGCCCGAGGCCGATGCTGAAGGGGACATCCTTATGCGTGGACCAGGACCTCACACCCGTGCAACAGAGGCACGCGCAGCGGGGAGCTTGTGGGGTCGAGGCATTCGCGGTGGCGCTCCACCGCTAAACATCACGATTGCCAGCCCGTACACTCGGCAGAAATCCCCCGTCCCGCTCAACAACCGCGACAAAGCCCTCCGTCTATCCCACCACCGCAACTCCGTGGTGCGGGAAGGGATTTCGAAGGTGTCTTTGGCGCCCTTCCCCTATGGGCTCCTATCACTGTGAAGCATAAACACGTCAGAACTAGCAATACAATACAATATACTACCTCGAGGGTAGCTCGACCCATATCCATAGATACAAAGAACATAATCATCAACCGTAAAACATGAGAGCTCCTACCCATGGCTCGACACATAGGGTAGTCGACCATTTGGATAGGCCTCAAGATAGAGCGGACCGAGTCATAACAATGGGGGCTGGCATAAGACAATAGCTAGGGTTGACCACTCCATCCGCCCCTCCCTGTGCATACTTTGCGGATGGGCTAGACCAAGGCGTGGCATGACTCTAACCTTGGGATCACGCAATCCCATGGCATCACGCATCGGGACTAGGTAGGAAGGGTTGCATATCCCCTTCCCGGGGTCTAGAGGCTCCCGCAGTGCTAGAGAATCGTGGCGACACACGATTCGTAACCGACTGAACCCCCAAAACAAGAGCCAGGCTGACACTTGCAACTCTTGAGAGGCAGGGCAACACCATTGCCCCAGAGGCGTCCGGACCCATGCCCGCCCACACAGTGACCGACCATAAGCCCAGCCCACTATGGGATCCCCGAAGCCCCCACTTTCGGCGGGGATCCTCCCTCCATCTTGCCTCTAGCCCGTTGTGTAGTGCTGAGTCACATCATAGCCTCCATAGCCCGGTGGGTTCCTATGCACAGGCCGCATGTAATAGGAACTAAAGGATCTACACTAGGAGCATACTACATATGGCCCTAGGTCTCTACCCCCCTTCCCAACACAAGAGGAGCAACATGATCAACCAACATCACATACATCACATCATGATCAATATCAATATCGTATGAACATCTTAACCTAAACATTCATAGCTAACTAACAGTTAGGGTTCCTTGATTAGGGTTCAAGATGTTCAACAAAGGATCTAGGGTGGCTCTACTCTAGATACGAATCACTAACCCATCTGGAGTGCTAACTTCGGATGAACTAACATGAACTCTACTCAACCTACCTCCTCCAGATCCGCCTCGCCATTCCCCGCATCTCCATGCTCCTAGGCGTGGTGTCTGGGGCCTGCTCCCTCTACGATCATACACACCTTCCAGGGGCTGCTGCTCCAGGCTAGGCTATGCCGAACGGTGCTCAAAACGGAGTTTCGCACGTGGATGAGAGTTTGGTGCTAGGTCGAGGAAAAAGGATCTAGGGTTAGGGTTAGGCTCATATAGGTGTGGGTCCACATGGGATGCCCGTGGCACCACTAAGATGAGGCCGTGTGGCAGTTGCCCACTAGGATAAGGCCATGTGGAAATGGGCCTTATCCTAAGGTTATCTAAGTTAAACAATTAACTTAGATGTGCACCCCTTTGCCACTTATCCAAGGCATACAAGGCTACCGGGTAGGCTTGTATGGTGACGGGTCGAGGAATATCGTATTTATGGCGTATATTCCCTTGGAACGTCTGGTCGCCGCCACCGGGGTGCCGCAGATTGGTTGGAGGCGGGATGCACATTTTCCGGCCGACCGCTCTTGCCGGACCGCAGCCCCAACCGCAAACAAACGCGCGTGGCCCCCTTCGCTTCTCCTACCGGCCCCCCTTCTCCTGCTCCTACTCCCTGCTCCCTCCACGACCCATGCCCTCTCGCCCATCTTTGCCTCCGCTCTATCTACTTCTCCTCAGCCTCTACTTCCGTCCTCCCGGCGACTTCAGGCTGCGCAGATACCATCCCGGTGACAAATAGGAATTGTGCCTCGGGTGGTCTCATGGAATTGTCGAGGCTTCCCCTTGGCGAGAAGGGGGCCGATCCGAACACCATGGCGGTCGATATGGATCTCATCTTTCTCATGGAGGCGTGGGAGCATCTTTGAGCCACAGCTACGACCTGCCGGGTTACCAACATTTCTCGGTCTTCAATACACATGCGGGGCGGAGGGTCATGGTGGAGTGGCTTGCTACTACCGGACAGCCTTGGCACATTCGGTTACCCTCCGAAAGACACGCAGACACACAACCGGTACTTGTGGGTTCGTGTGCATAATGCCGATGGCAACCCTCTTTTTTACGGCGCTGTTATTTCCCTCACGCAGAGCACCTTCTATCGCAGCCACCCCGATGCGGATAGGATGGACCCTTATGTCGATCTATATGATGACATACAGCAGCACCAGCAGTTGGGTAGGGTCGTCCTTCTTGGAGACTTCAATGCACGGACAGGAGTAGAGCAGCCCATGCGACTTGACCCCTCGGGCGACGATGTCCTCGCCCTACGCGAAGCAACCCGGCGAGGATCTGATGACAGCGAGGTCACTCGCTTTGCGCATTGCTCCCGCTATGTGCTATTTTTTGACTTGCTAATTTGCAATGGCCATCCCGCGGGGCCCGATTCTCGCAAGTGCACATGCAGGACAATCGGGGGAGGGTCTAGTGTGTGGTAGACTATGTGCTCGTGATTCTTTAAGATATGCATCTCGGCCGCCGTTTCGGGTGGGGCACGCATCGGGATGAGAAGGTCGACTTCGAGATCACCTCCCACTTTATTTGGACTTGGTTTGGCAAGCCGCCAGAACCCCCACTATGCCAGCCCCTCGCCGTCCTCAGTTGAGACTAGATTATGAGCAGGCAGAGGACTACGCCGAGATGCTCATGGACGCCCCCGATAATTCGCGGACCTCCACACTAGAAGCGGGTGCGGACTAAACGACCGGCTATGCGGGATGGATCGCGCATGTGTGCTTTGGCGGGATCGGCCGCCTTCGGGGTCAAGCAACATTCCAGCCAGAACCGATGGTTTGATGCGGAGTGTAAAGAACGCAAGCACCAGCTCCGTCACATTCTGGATCCAGGTACCCGCTTGCCAGGCCACCACCACGATTGCAGCCCATCCGAAGGAGACAAAGGCGGTACCTTGCCAAGCATCGAGGGGAGATACCCGGCCTCTTGGACACTCATCCTCGAACCTTGGCGCAGAGTGCTTCAAGGCCAGCCCAGCCTACAGGGGACATCACACCCGTGCAAGGGGGAATAAAGATTTGCGCCACTCTATGACCCGCCCGGGGACGCCAGACGCCCATACCCCCTTACGGATGGCCCCATTGGTTCTCATGGAGGAGGATGTTGAGGAGGGCCCGCAACGGGGCCAATGGGAAGGCAATGACCTCGATGGTATGCAGGCCGAAGTTACTCAAATGGGCAGGGCAGCCGCCAGGTGCGGGTCCTCACTACCCGTTCAGAAAGCATTGCGGGGAAGGTCTCCCGACAATGGACCACAAGCGTGGTTGTTCCCATTCACAAGGTGGGCGACCCACACCGTCCGCCAATTACCGACGATCATGGTCAGCTCAATATTTGCCAAACTGTTGGTCGGCATTCTCGAAAGCAGTGATTGACCCCTACCAAGGGCAGGCAGCAGATGTGCGAGCCCTCACACAGCGGGGCTTTAGACCCGCCACTCAACGATTGACCATATCTTTACATAATGCGGGTAATCGATTGAAGACAGTAGGAATGACGGCAGGACTTGTATTGCTTTTGTGGACTTCGCCCGGAAAAGGTTGTGGGCTAGGATCTGCGTCAATCTGGGGCTCCGCTCCTGTCGCGAGAATGCCATATCACTGGGTTGTATGAGAGTTGTTTTGGCGGGGATCGTACCGGGCCAAGCATTCACCGGTAGTATCGGGTCCGGCGGGGTTGCCCCTCGCGCCAACACTTTTGGCCTCTACATTGATCGATTAGAGCCCCGGCTTCTTGAGCATGGGGGATGGCATACAACTTTTGCACTGTGTCATCCGCCGGCTCATCTATCGCGGGACGATGTTGGCCCGGCCGCCCCCACACCCCGGCTATCTATGATCTCACCCTGGATGCCCTAGACACATTTTGTCAGGCTACCGACATGCGGCGTGAATCTGGCCAAGACCGTGGTGGTTCTCATATCCTCTTCACGTCACCCCATGCCTCCCCTGCACTCACATATCGGGGGCCACCACATGGGCGCCACGCCCACCTACAAGTATCTAGGGGTGGAGTTCTCCTCGCCCGGCTCTGGAGGCGCGTCTATCCGCTTATGGGTGACAAAGAGGCCGGAAAGCGCTTTTATGCCATGCAGAACAAGCGGTCACCGGTGAGCTCTATGATTGGGGCCATCGGTCACATCCGTTCGCACCGGGTCGAACTGGCCCTTCAGACGGGTCGAGGTTTGGGGCCCGCCGCCTCTTTGGCGACATGGAATGACTTGGGCGAGTCGCAGAAGGCATTTTTGGCACGCACTTGGGGTGAAACCTTCAGTTCCCTATCGATTCTGCTGCAAGAAATGGATACTTAAACCGCCTGGCCGCAGCCCTTGATAGACACATCGCCTATTTTCGGAAGGTGGTTACTATGGGTGATGCTCGGCTGCACTTTGACCTGGCTTACACCGTGACAATGAGTCCGCTAGCCGCTTAGGGCCCGTTGGAGGGGTAAGAGAGATCGGTTATTCGCCCGGATGGAAGCGTGTGAGAACATGATGCGTCGCGGTGGACACACGCCGATCGTGGGACTGCCGGGAGTACCTAGACGTTTGTTTCTTGGCAAGCTCGGGGACCCCGGGCGCCTAGAAAGCAGGTCAAAACGGCTCATTACAAAGAGCACATCAACCCCGTGTTAGCGGGGCCACAGCTCTACCTCGCGTTCAGTTACCGCCTGAAAAGCCTTGACTCATTGCCTCCATTCATACGGGTGCCCACCATCTTCGCATCGAGACGGACGGGTGGATTGGGGAGCCCCGCCAGACAAAGCTCGCCTCTTTGTCAAGCCCGGGTGCCATTGAGGATGAGTCTCACACTTTCCGGAGTTGCCCACGTTGATCCGATCAGGGCCGATATGCCCCTTAGTGCGGCCGGACTTGCCCTTACATTTGCTGATGAACACACCGCCAAGACGCGTGCGGGTCGTTACATTCAGAGGTCTTGGACCTGCGAGGTCACCTTTGCCCCTCACCGGCGCTTTCGCTGATTAGGGCATCTTAAAAAGCGGTGCATGATCAGTATATATTTGGGTGTTTCGCATGTCGTGATGTTAGTTTGTCGTTATTAGGTTGATTGTCGCTGCCACGGTTTTTCCTCGAAACCCTTCGGGGCAGGGTTTTTAATCCGGCGTAATCCGCTTGCTGCGTTTTTTGTATTGGGTCCCATAGGCCGATTGGTCTCTCGTGGACGATAAAAGTACCTTCCTTCCTTCCTTCCTTCCTCTAAATATTACAGGTTATGGGCTTTGCCACCATTGATTTTCAGTGCGCCAATTTTTGTAGACTTGTGGACTTTGATGCGCATCTTCGGAGGAGAGGACTAGTATTTTATTTGCAGAAAGGTTGTGGATGACTTACCATATAGGATCGAGTGACATAGTCCCAGAACTGAGCCAACTTACACAGCAGGTCAGACTTGAGAAATATTGTAAAGTTGAGAAGGCATCTCTAGACGTCTTGTTTATACCAGACAGTTAAAAGTTGAAACAAGATAGTTAAGTAATAAGACATACTATAATGAACTCATATGATTGCTTGGTAGGATAAAGCTGATAATATTCCTTCATTTGCAAAATATTAATACAGGAAAAAGCTAGGGAAAATTTTAGCACATCTGACTTCTCTAAAGTGTGTTCATGGAGTTAGATTTGGAATCTTGGTATTTAAAAGTAAAGGATGAGTTGGAAAATATATTTCCATTTCTCTATGAAACTAAGCATAAGTTCCCATGGGCACATATTTAAAGCACACAAGTGCAATTTTAGATGGCTCAGAAATGCTGTGGTTGCTCGTCTCAGACATAGGGCATACTGAAACCACGATCTTTATGGAACTTGAGCCTTTGCTGAAAGAAGGAATGTGCTAAGTTGATAATTGGTACTCAATGGTTTTCCATCTAAAATTTGGTCATTGTAGGCATATTATAGCTATTTGGGTCGATGTTGCCCTTGGTCTTTCTTTTCCTTTTTTCGAATGCTTCAAATGCACAAACATGTGTTCTTCTTTGCCCTTGGTCGGATTTTTGATGCACAAACATGCAGCTGCCAGCTGTGCAATGGTTAGCCGGAATAATCAATTTTTTTTCCATAATATGTCCAAATTCGTCCAAATTGTGCTGTCCAAGTTAATTAGATCGGCAATGGTTTTTTCTGATACAGTTTTGCCGTAAAAACGTTGTCCAATTTGTTGTTTACGGCCTTCATACGCATCGATCCAGAGTATAGGTTATCTGTGGAAACAAATCTTGTTTTATGGTCCACCATTAAAACGGCAACAACTCGAGGGTTATTTTCTAATTTCTTCTTTGCCGTGTGTTATTCCATGAGGCTTTGATGTTGCATGATGTGGTCCTATATAATGGATTGTAAATCTAATGGATCTGCATTAAACATTCCCTGGATGATTCGACACTCATTTTTTGTCTTATTTTGCCCTCTTAGTGGCACTAAGTTCTTTGTGGAGTAATGAAGCGATGTTCTTCAATTTCCTTTGTGCAAACATGGCCTTAAGCTCAAGTTTTTGGGCATTTCGTGTCTTCAAATCAGGTATGGTACACCAATCCTTTTGCTGTAGTAGCAGAATTATATTATGTTTGCAATAGAACTCTTCTGGCAGTTTAGATATTGTTACACTGTATAAGTATACTGAGATCATAAATGAAATGATTAGGCTTCTGCATAAACTGCATGTTATGTCCATAGGAAACCATTCTAAAATCTTCAGAAATGAGAACATGGGTTATAAGTAATGTGTTCTTTTATTACCATTTTGGCGGAAATAAGGCTCCCACCGCGGCATGAGTTGAACTTTTTATCGCAGCCTTTTGTTTTATTAATGTTTTCAGACCAACTCTCTCTCGATCTTGTTGTTACGTTGTTTGAGATTTAACCTTTGAATAATTAATGACATAACCAAATGGAGGACATGATTGATGGCTCAAATCAATCTTCACAATCTGAGGTTGCTTTTATATTGTCTAAATCTGGTCAGAATGGTCGTAAATCATTCTAGTTTCTAGACATAACATAGTAACAAATTTTAGGGTGATAATAGTAGATAATTTGCCGTATGAATGCAATCAATTGGATGCTCCGTGAATATTTCAAGGGTTGCTTTAACCTAAGCTATAGTTGGGTTTATTTACATGGTTGTAGATATGATTTCACTGACCGTTTATTTGCATTCATAAATACAAAAAAAGGTTGGACATGGATAACAACCGGTTCTTTGCTTTCATGACACTGTGAACATGGATTGCAACTAACTTCGTTTGTTTGCTTTTCTATGGATCTGGGTAATAGCAAAGGCCTTGACCTTTGATGTATTTGGACAACAGAAGTTGCCTTCTCAGAAGGGAGTAGAATTGTTCTGTTTGTCTGAATGTCAATAGTTTATTTTTTTCCCAAAGGAATACCTTACGGTCACATTTATTACACTGTCTTACATTTATTTAATTAAGGTTTGGCTTCAATGGGTTTAGCTTTTGCTAAGGTGTTCTACGTCTCTCTCTCCCCCTCTCTCTCGTACTTTAGAAGTACCACCACCTATATTCCTTGACTGGAATATTGCCCTTTGAATCTTGATCTCAAATACTTAAATGTAGATAGTGCTCATGTTTCTAGGTTTATGACATTGGGAGCTTGCTTTTGACTAGGGGGTTTGGCAATGCCCTTCCTTCACCCATTATTCAACATTGGATGTATGCTGTCCCAGGAAGAAGTGGTTCTACTATTTGTTCTTGAGTCTAATTTCAAAGCGTGCGAGGAGTTTTACTTATTCGAGAGAGATGCTTATTTGCTTGAACATAAAAATTACTGAAAAGAAGCTTCATATGGAAAACTGGTTAATGTAGCTTTATTGACAGCCTGCAAGAAGAGAAGCTTACAGTAATTGTTCCTATTACCTTCACCTTGTTTCTACTTTTAAATTAGACTTAACCAACATCTCAAACGTTGCCTCATTCTCCATTGAGAAGTTCTTAATCCCTTTACACCTCTCTTGTCCTCGAACCCAAGTAGTAAATTTCTGCCTTTGATGCTATTGCTGTACCCAAAGCTAATATCCCTTTAGTCTCTAACTCAACAATTGAGTCTATTGCCTCTAAATATTACGAGGGTTATGGGCTTTGCCACCATTGATTTTCAAGTCGCCAATTTGTGTAGGCTTGTGGACTTTGATGCGCATCTTCGGAAGAGAGGACTAGTATTTTTGTTGCAGAAAGGTTGTGGATGACTTACCATATAGGATCGAGTGACATAGTCCGGAGGCCGAGCCAACTTTACAAAGAGGTCAGGACTTGAGAAATATTGTAAAGTTGAGAAGGCATCTCTAGACGTCTTGTTTATACCGCATGGTTAAAAAGTTGAAACAAGATAGTTAAGTAATAAGACATACTATAATGAACTCATATGATTGCTTGGTAGGATAAAGCTGATAATATTCCTTCATTTGCAAAATATTAAGGGGAAAAAGCTAGGGAAAATTTTAGCACATCCGACTTCTCTAAAGTGTGTTCATGGAGTTAGATTTGGAATCTTGGTATTTAAAAGTAAAGGATGAGTTGGAAAATATATTTCCATTTCTCTATGAAACTAAGCATAAGTTCCCATGGGCACATATTTAAAGCACACAAGTGCAATTTTAGATGGCTCGAAATGTTTGTGGGTTGCTCGTCTCCGGACATATAGGCATAACTAAAACCACGATCTTTATGGAACTTGAGCCTTTCTTTGAAAGAAGGAATGTGCTAAGTTGATAATTGGTACTCAATGGTTTTCCATCTAAAATTTGGTCGTTGTAGGCATATTATAGCTATTTGGGTCGATGTTGCCCTTGGTCTTTCTTTCCCTTAGTCGAATGCTTCAAATGCACAAACATGTGTTCTTCTTTGCCCTTGGTCGGATTTTTGATGCACAAACATGCAAACGCCACCGTTGTGCAATGGTTAGCGGGAATAATCAATTTTTTTTTCCAAAATATAACTTGTCCAAATTCGTCCAAATTGTCCGGCCCAAGATAATTAGATCGGCAAGGGTTTTACGTCTGACGCTTTTGCCCTAAAAACGCTTGTCCAATTTGTTGTTTACGGCCTTCATAATGTCGATCCAGAGTATAGGTTATCTGGGAAACAAATCTTGTTTTATGGTCCACCATTACGCTTGCAACAACTCGGGTTATTTTCTAATTTCTTCTATTGCGAGTGTGTTATTCACGAGGCTTTGATGTTGCATGATGTGGTCATATATAATGGATTGTAAATCTAATGGATCTCGCATTAAACATTCCTTGGATGATTCTAAGACTCATTTTTGTCTTATTTTGCCTCTTAGTGGCACTAAGTTCTTTTGTGGAGTAATGAAGGCGATGTTCTTCAATTTCCTTTGTGCAAACATGGCCTTAAGCTCAAGTTTTTGGGCATTTCGTGTCTTCAAATCAGGTATGGTACACCAATCCTTTGTCGTAGTAAGCGAGAATTATATTATGTTTGCAATAGAACTCTTCGGCTGAGTTTAGATATTGTTATTTTTGTGATAAGTATACCGAGATCATAAATGAAATGATTAGGCTTCTACGCATAAACTGCATGTTATGTCCATAGGAAACCATTCTAAAATCTTCTTAAATGAGAACATGGGTTATAAGTAATGTGTTCTTTATTACCATTTTGCGGAAATAAGGCTCCCTTTGGCATGAGTTGAACTTTTATCTTGCAGCCTGTTTTATTAATGTTTTCGAGACCAACTCTCTACGATCTTGTTGTTACGTTGTTTGAGATTTAACCTTTGAATAATTAATGACATAACCAAATGGAGGACATGAGTGACGCTCAAATCAATCTCCACAAAGCAGGTTGCTTTTTTATGTTGTCTAAATTTGCCAGAAGTCGGGGATCATTCTAGTTTCTAGACATAACATAGTAACAAATTTTAGGGTGATAATAGTATATAATTTGCCGTATGAATGCAATCAATTGTATGCTCCGTGAATATTTCAAGGGTTGCTTTAACCTAAGCTATAGTTGGGTTTATTTACATGGTTGTAGATATGATTTCACTGACCGTTTATTTGCATTCATAAATACAAAAAAAGGTTGGACATGGATAACAACTGGTTCTTTGCTACGACACATGTAATACGGATTGCAACTGACTTCGTTTGTTTGCTTTCTATGGATGCAGGTGTGTAAAAAGGCCTTGACCTTTGATGTATTTGGACAACAGAAGTTGCCTTCTCGAAGGGAGTAGAATTGTTCTGTTTGTCTGAATGTCAATAGTTAATTTTTTTCCCAAAGGAATACCTACGGTCACATTTATTACACTGTCTTACATTTATTTAATTAAGGTTTGGCTTCAATGGGTTTAGCTTTTGCTAAGGTGTTCTACGCTCTCTCTCTCCCTCCTCTCTCTCATGACTTTAGAAGTACCACCACCTATATTCCTTATTTGGAATATTGCCCCTTTGAATCTTGATCTCAAATACTTAAATGTAGATAGTGCTCATGTTTCTAGGTTTATGACATTGGGCAGGGTTTGGCAATGAATGCCCTTCCTTCACCCATTATTCAACATTGGATGTATGTCAGTCCAAGAAGTGGTTCTACTATTTGTTCTTGAGTCTAATTTCAAAGCGTATGCGAGGAGTTTTACTTATTGAGAGAGATGCTTATTTGCTTGAACATAAAAATAATGAAAAGAAGATTCATATGGAAAGCTGGTTAATGTAGCTTTATTGACCATTTTGCAAGAAGAGAAGCTTACAAGTAATTGTTCCTATTACCTTCAGTTTGTTTCTACTTTTTAAATTAGACTTAACCAACATCTCAAACGTTGCCTCATTCTCCATGAGAAGTTCTTAATCCCTTTACACCTCTCTTGTCCTCGAACCCAAGTAGTAAATTTACGCCTTTGATGCTATTCTTTGTACCCAAAGCTAATATCCCTTTAGTCTCTAACTCAACAATTGAGTCTATTGCCTCTAAATACTACAGGTTATGGGCTTTGCCACCATTGATTTTCAGTTGGCCAATTTGTGTAGGCTTGTGGACTTTGATGCGATCTCTAAGAGAGGACTAGTATTTTTGTTGCAGAAAAGGTTGTGGATGACTTACCATATAGGATCGAGTGACATAGTCCCAGAACTGAGCCAACTTATGCAGAGGTCAGACTTGAGAAATATTGTAAAGTTGAGAAGGCATCTCTAGACGTCTTGTTATACCGGGCGGTTAAAAGTTGAAACAAGATAGTTAAGTAATAAGACATACTATAATGAACTCATATGATTGCTTGGTAGGATAAAGCTGATAATATTCCTTCATTTGCAAAATATTAATACAGGAAAAAGCTAGGGAAAATTTTAGCACATCTGACTTCTCTAAAGTGTGTTCATGGAGTTAGATTTGGAATCTTGGTATTTAAAAAAAAGGATCGTTGGAAAATATATTTCCATTTCTCTATGAAACTAAGCATAAGTTCCCATGGGCACATATTTAAAAACACACAAGTGCAATTTTAGATGGCTCCTAAATGCTGTGGTTGCTTTCGTCTCGGACATAGGCATACTGAAACCACGATCTTTTATGGAACTTGAGCCTTTCTTTGAAAGAAGGAATGTGCTAAGTTGATAATTGGTACTCAATGGTTTTCCATCTAAAATTTGGTCGTTGTAGGCATATTATAGCTATTTGGGTCGATGTTGCCCTTGGTCTTTCTTTCCCCTTAGTGAATGCTTCAAATGCACAAACATGTGTTCTTCTTTGCCCTTTGGTCGGATTTTTTGATGCACAAACATGGTAGCCGCCACCGTGCAATGGTTAGCGGAATAATCAATTTTTTTCCAAAATATGACTTGTCCAAATTCGTCCAAATTGTGGCTTGCCCAAGATAATTAGATCGGCAAGGGTTTTACGTCTGATTTTGCCCTAAAAACGTTGTCCAATTTGTTGTTTACGGCCTTCATCTGATCGATGAGTATAGGTTATCTGTGGAAACAAATCTTGTTTTATGGTCCACCATTCACTTGCAACAACTCAGGTTATTTTCTAATTTCTTCTATTGCTGGTGTTATTCACGGGCTTTGATGTTGCATGATGTGGTCATATATAATGGATTGTAAATCTAATGGATGCATTAAACATTCCTTGATGATCGACTCATTTTTGTCTTATTTTGCCCTCTTAGTGGCACTAAGTTCTTTGTGGAGTAATGCTTTGATGTTCTTCAATTTCCTTTGTGCAAACATGGCCTTAAGCTCACGAAGTTTTTGGGCATTTCTGTGTCTTCAAATCAGGTATGGTACACCAATCCTTTCTTTGTAGTGGAATTATATTATGTTTGCAATAGAACTCTTCCTCCAAGTTTTAGATATTATTACACTGCCTTGTGAGTATAATGGAGATCATAAATGAAATGATTAGGTTTTACGCATAAAGCGCATGTTATGTCCATAGGAAACCATTCTAAAATCTTCAGAAATGAGAACATGGGTTATAAGTAATGTGTTCTTTATTACCATTTTCGGAAATAAGGCTTTCTTTGGCATGAGTTGAACTTTTATCGCAGCTGCTTTTTATTAATGTTTTGAGACCAACTCTCTCATGATCTTGTTGTTACGTTGTTTGAGATTTAACCTTTGAATAATTAATGACATAACCAAATGGAGGACATGATTAGTTGGCTCAAATCAATCTCCACAAGACGAGGTTGCTTTTTATGTTGTCTAAATCATTTGAATGTATCGGGATCATTCTAGTTTCTAGACATAACATAGTAACAAATTTTAGGTGATAATAGTATATAATTTAGTTATGAATGCAATCAATTGTATGCTCCGTGAATATTTCAAGGGTTGCTTTAATCCTAAGCTATAGTTGGGTTTTATTTACATGGTTGTAGATATGATTTCAATGTTGACCGTTTATTTGCATTCATAAATACAAAAAAAGGTTGGACATGGATAACAACTGGTTCTTTGCTACGACACATGTAATACGGATTGCAACTGACTTCGTTTGTTTGCTTTCTATGGATGCAGGTAACAGCAAAGGCCTTGACCTTTGATGTATTTGGACAGCAGAAGTTGCCTTCTCAGAAGGGAGTAGAATTGTTCTGTTTGTCTAAATGTCAATAGTTAATTTTTTTCCCAAAGGAATACCTACGGTCACATTTATTACACTGTCTTACATTTATTTAATTAAGGTTTGGCTTCAATGGGTTTAGCTTTTGCTAAGGTGTTGTTCACGTCTCTCTCTCCCCCCTCTCTCTCGTGCTTTAGAAGTACCACCACCTATATTCCTTGACTGGAATATTGCCCTTTGAATCTTGATCTCAAATACTTAAATGTAGATAGTGCTCATGTTTCTAGGTTTATGACATTGGAGCAAGGTTTGGCAATGCCCTTCCTTCACCCATTATTCAACATTGGATGTATGCTGTCCGAAGAAGTGGTTCTACTATTTGTTCTTGAGTCTAATTTCAAAGCGCATGCGAGGAGTTTTACTTATTCGAGAGATCATGGATATTTGCTTGAACATAAAAAATCTTTGAAAAGAAGATTCATATGGAAAGCTGGTTAATGTAGCTTTATTGATGACTAAAAAAAGAAGAAGTTATAATTTACAAAGAATTGTTCCTATTACCTTCACCTTGTTTCTACTTTTAAATTAGACTTAACCAACATCTCAAACGTTGCCTCATTCTCCATTGAGAAGTTCTTAATCCCTTTACACCTCTCTTGTCCTCGAACCCAAGTAGTAAATTTCTGCCTTTGATGCTATTGTTGTAATCCAAAGCTAATATCCTTTAGTCTCTAACTCAACAATTGAGTCTATTTGCCTCTAAATATTACAAAGGTTATGGGCTTTGCCACCATTGATTTTCAGGTCGCCAATTTTTGTAGACTTGTGGACTTTGATCGATCTTAGGAGGAGAGGACTAGTATTTTTTTTCGAAAGGTTGTGGATGACTTACCATATAGGAGCGAAAGTGACATAGTCCTTAACTGAGCCAACTTACACTGTGAGTCAGACTTGAGAAATATTGTAGAGTTGAGAAGGCATCTCTAGACGTCTTGTTTATACCGCAGTTAAAAAGTTGAAACAAGATAGTTAAATAATAAGACATACTATAATGAACTCATATGATTGCTTGGTAGGATAAAAGCTGATAATATTCCTTCATTTGCAAAATATTAATACAGAAAAAAAGCTAGGAAAATTTTAGCACATCCGACTTCTCTAAAAGTGTGTTCATGGAGTTAGATTTGGAATCTTGGTATTTAAAAGTAAAAAGGATGAGTTGGAAAATATATTTCCATTTCTCTATGAAACTAAGCATAAGTTCCCATGGGCACATATTTAAAGCACATAAGTGCAATTTTAGATGGCTCATAAATCGCGTAGGTTGCTCGTCTCGGACATAGGGCATACTGAAACCCACGATCTTTATGGAACTTGAGCCTTTCTTTAAAAGAAGGAATGTGTTAAGTTGATAATTGGTACTCAATGGTTTCCATCTAAAATTTGGTCGTTGTAGGCATATTATAGCTATTTGGGTCGATGTTGCCCTTTGGTCTTTCTTTCCCTTAGTTGAATGCTTCAAATGCACAAACATGTGTTCTTCTTTTGCCCTTGGTCGGATTTTTTGATGCACAAACATGAAAAATGTTAAAAACAATTGGTTAGCCGGAATAATCAATTTTTTTCCATAATATGACTTGTCCAAATTCGTCCAAATTGTGTTGTCCAAGATAATTAGATAAAAGGGTTTTTACGTCTGATTTTGCCGTAAAAGCGTTGTCCAATTTGTTGTTTACGGCCTTCATACTGATCCGATCCATAGGTTATCTCGTGGAAACAAATCTTGTTTTATGGTCCACCATTCAGCTTGCAACTCGGGTTATTTTCTAATTTCTTCTCTTGCCTTGTGTTATTCAGGCTTTGATGTTGCATGATGTGGTCCTATATAAAATGGATTGTAAATCTAATGGATGCATTAAACATTCCCCTGGATGATTCGCACTCATTTTTTGTCTTATTTTGCCCTCTTAGTGGCACTAAGTTCTTTTGTGGAGTAATGAAGCTGATGTTCTTCAATTTCCTTTGTGCAAACATGGCCTTAAGCTCACGAAGTTTTTGGGCATTTCGTGTCTTCAAATCAGGTATGGTACACCAATCCTTTTGTAGTAAGCGAATTATATTATGTTTGCAATAGAACTCTTCGGGCAGTTTAGATATTGTTACAGAATCGTATAAGTATACCGAGATCATAAATGAAATGATTAGGCTGATAAACTGCATGTTATGTCCATAGGAAACCATTCTAAAATCTTCAGAAAATGAGAACATGGGTTATAAGTAATGTGTTCTTTATTACCATTTTGGCGGAAATAAGGCTCCCTTTGCTTGGCATGAGTTGAACTTTTATCGCAGGCCTATTTTATTAATGTTTTCAGGACCACTCTCTCTCGATCTTGTTGTTACGTTGTTTGAGATTTAACCTTTGAATAATTAATGACACATAACCAAATGGAGGACATGATTGACTGGCTCAAATCAATCTCCACAATTAATAGGTTGCTTTTTGTATTGTCTAAATCTGTTGTAAATGCATCAGAATCATTCTGGATTTCTAGACATAACATAGTAACAAATTTTAGGGTGATAATAGTAGATAATTTAAAATTATGAATGCAATCAATTGGATGCTCCGTGAATATTTCAAGGGTTGCTTTAACCTTGAGCTATATAGTTGGTTTATTTACATGGTTGTAGATATGATTTCAGGTTTGACCGTTTATTTGCATTCATAAATACAAAAAAGGTTGGACATGGATAACAACTGGTTCTTTGCTCACGACACACAATATCTGATTGCAACTCACTTCGTTTGTTTGCTTTCTATGGATGCGAGGTAATAGCAAAGGTCTTGACCTTTGATGTATTTGGACATCGAGGGTTGCCTTCTCGGAAGGGAGTAGAATTGTTACATTTGTCCTGAATGTCAATAGTTAATTTTTTTTTCCCAAAGGAATACCTTCACGGTCACATTTATTACCTTTGTCTTACATTTATTTAATTAAGGTTTGGCTTCAATGGGTTTAGCTTTTGCTAAGGTGTTCTCTGTCTCTCTCCCCCTCTCTCGTACTTTTAGAAGTACCACCACCTATATTCCTTGTTGGAATATTGCCCTTTGAATCTTGATCTCAAATACTTAAATGTAGATAGTGCTCATGTTTCTAGGTTTATGACATTGGAGCTAGTTTAAAGCTTTGACTAGGATTGGGTTTGGCAATGCCCTTCCTTCACCCATTATTCAACATTGGATGTATCTTTCAGGTGAAAAAGTGGTTCTACTATTTGTTCTTGAGTCTAATTTCAAAGCGATGCGAGGAGTTTTACTTATTCGATGGAGAGATGCTTATTTGCTTGAACATAAAAAATAAATCGAAAAGAAGATTCATATGGAAAAGCTGGTTAATGTAGCTTTATTGACAATTTTGCAAGAAGAGAAGCTACGATGGAATTGTTCCTATTACCTTCACCTTGTTTCTACTTTTAAATTGGAGCTTAACCAACATCTCAAACGTTGCCTCATTCTCCATTGAAGTTCTTAATCCCTTTACACCTCTCTTGTCCTCGAACCAAGTAGTAAATTTCTGCCTTTGATGCTATTCGTGCCCCTAAAGCTAATATCCCTTTAGTCTCTAACTCAACAATTGAGTCTATTGCCTCTAAATATTATAGGTTATGGGCTTTGCCACCATTGATTTTTCGGTCGTAATTTTTGTAGATTTGTGGACTTTGATGATCTTGAGGAAGAGGACTAGTATTTTTCTTCTGAGAAAGGTTGTGGATGACTTACCATATAGGATCGAGTGACATAGTCCCAAAGGGCCGGAGCCAACTTACGGCCCGGGTCAGGACTTGAGAAATATTGTAAAGTTGAGAAGGCATCTCTAGGCGTCTTGTTTATACAGGCATAGGTTAAAAGTTGAAACAAGATAGTTAAGTAATAAGACATACTATAATGAACTCATATGATTGCTTGGTAGGATAAAGGCGATAATATTCCTTCATTTGCAAAATATTAATACGGGAAAAAGCTAGAGAAAATTTTAGCACATCGACTTCTCTAAAGTGTGTTCATGGAGTTAGATTTGGAATCTTGGTATTTAAAAAGTAAAGGATGAGTTGGAAAATATATTTCCATTTCTCTATGAAACTAAGCATAAGTTCCCATGGGCACATATTTAAAACACACAAGTGCAATTTTAGATGGCTCAGAAATCTTTGTGGGTTGCTCGTCTCGGACATAGGGCATCTTTTTGAAACCACGATCTTTATGGAACTTGAGCCTTTCTTTGAAAGAAGGAATGTGCTAAGTTGATAATTGGTACTCAATGGTTTTCCATCTAAAATTTGGTCGTTGTAGGTATATTATAGCTATTTGAATGATGTTGCCCTTGGGTCTTTCTTTCCCTTAGTCGAATGCTTCAAATGCACAAACATGTGTTCTTCTTTGCCCTTGGTCGGATTTTTTGATGCACAAACATGCAATTTGCCCATATTTTATTGCAATGGTTAGCGGAATAATCAATTTTTTCCAAAAATATGACTTGTCCAAATTCGTCCAAATTGTCTTGTCCAAGATAATTAGATCGGCAAGGGTTTTTTCCGATAGGTTTTGCCCTAAAACGTTGTCAAATTTGTTGTTTACGGCCTTCATAATGTCGATCAAGTATAGGTTATCTCAGGGAAACAAATCTTGTTTTATGGTCCACCATTAGGCTTGCAACAACTTCGGGTTATTTTCTAATTTCTTCTCTTTTGCCGGGTGTTATTCCATGGGGCTTTGATGTTGGATGATGTGGTCCTATATAATGGATTGTAAATCTAATGGATCTGCATTAAACATTCCCTGGATGATTCGGCACTCATTTTTGTCTTATTTTGCCCTCTTAGTGGCACTAAGTTCTTTTTGTGGAGTAATGAAGCGATGTTCTTCAATTTCCTTTGTGCAAACATGGCCTTAAGCTCAAGTTTTGGGCATTTCGTGTCTTCAAATCAGGTATGGTACAACCAATCCTTTCTTTGTAGTAAGCGAATTATATTATGTTTGCAATAGAACTCTTTCCGCAGCTTTTTAGATATTGTTACCTTTGTATAAGTATCTTGAGATCATAAATGAAATGATTAGGCTTGCATAAAGCGCATGTTATGTCCATAGGAAACCATTCTAAAATCTTCTAAATGAGAACATGGGTTATAAGTAATGTGTTCTTTATTACCATTTTGCGAAATAAGGCTCCACTCGGGCATGAGTTGAACTTTTATCGCAGGCATTTTATTAATGTTTTCGGACCAACTCTCGATCTTGTTGTTACGTTGTTTGAGATTTAACCTTTGAATAATTAATGACATAACCAAATGGAGGACATGATTAGTGGCTCAAATCAATCTCCACAGTCTGAGGTTGCTTTTTTATATTGTCTAAATCTCTTTGTAATGGGGAATCATTCTAGTTTCTAGACATAACATAGTAACAAATTTTAGGGGTGATAATAGTAGATAATTTTTTATGAATGCAATCAATTGGATGCTCAGTGAATATTTCAAGGGTTGCTTTAACCTAAGCTATAGTTGGGTTTATTTACATGGTTGTAGATATGATTTCAGCTGGCCAGTTATTTGCATTCATAAATACAAAAAGGTTGGACATGGATAACCGTTCATCGACACTTTTGTAATCGGTTGCATGGGCTTTAATTTGTTTGCTTTCTATGGATCACGAGAGTAGCGGCCGAAGGCGCGCCCGGCCTGACGTGTTTGGGACGGAAGTTGCCTTCCATGAAGAAGGGGTAAAATTACATTTATCTGATGTCAATTGTTAAGTTTGCTGTAGGGATATTTCACGGTGCGCGCCTTAGCATGCTCTTGCATTTATCTAGTTAGTTGGCTTTGTTGGGTTTAGCTATTGCTAAGGTGTTCTACACTTTCCTATATACCCCTCTCTCTCTCTCTCTACGTATGTGTAGCAGGGCTGACTGGACGCTAAGTTTCGGTGAAGGTTCAACGAGATGCCTGCTCTCGATTATTATGGGATTAGCGCGTGTAGGCTCTTTGGAAGAAGTGGATTACGAGACCTTTACAGGGTATATAGCATGATGGTTTGGATCTGTTTAGGTATCACAACATTTCGTTTTCGGTCAGTTATAGATTTTATTGATTGTTGTCTCATTGTCTCACAGTGAAGAGATATGGCAACCACCAAAGACAAACCCGGAAAGAACAAAACTAATTGATGGAGGGCCCTCTAGTCACGGTTCGAGGATGGAGATCTCCCTCACCACCATATCGAAGGAACTATCTCTCTTTCGGCAGAAGGCTGCATGCGCGGGAGATTCTACAGCGAAATTAAGAGGAGAATGAAACAATCAGATCTGATTATCAGCAAATAAAGGAGGAAGGAACTGAAGCGGTAAAAGTGACATTGAAAATTAAAGGCGGGAACCCGGCCTTGGGATGATGAGGTAACTGGGAAATTTCGGTTTGTGCACGTACCCTGTGGTAGTTTATGGAACCACGGGACGGAAGAAGAGCCGAGCTTTGAACCTCGAGGATTGTAGAGCTGCCCGGGAAAAGCGGAGGAGAAGCCTAAAATTACCCAGAGCCAGTTCTTCCAAAGACCATAGGCATCAAAGGTAGACATCTCTGATGCATTCGGTTAGGAAAGAAGATAGGAACTAGACATGATTTCAAGTTTGCAAGGGGATGATCCCGATTCTTTAGTCTTGAAAAATACATATACATTGAAGGGAAAATTTATTTGGATCAATGAGGATCTAACCAAAGAAGCTAACTAGAGAAAAAAGTAGAAATTGCTAAAGTATAAGGCGGACAAAACAATAAAAAGCAAAAGTGGATCAAAGGCAAAGGCGATCATTGGGGAATAGAATGATGGGAGGCACACGGGATAATGTTTGGAATATAAATAAATTGGCGGAACAAAAAACACGAGTATGCAAGGCCAATTGGAAAACATTGACATAATATGCCTTTTGAAACAAAAGAACATGACCTTTATGCTTTGCGGACATTGATGGATTCACATTAGTGACATCGTGAAGCATAAAAAGCACACGAAATGATATTGGAAATGGTGGAGTGGCTTGTACATTTAGAGACCCAATTTTCGAGACTTAGTGGTACGCATGTAAAAGGACATAAACAATCAATATGTATGGATCGAGATAACTTTCATGCTCGGTATGATATTTTTAATTTGCATGCTATTTTGCACCCACGTCATAAAAAGGCTTATTCGGATGGAGCCACGAGGATGATATCTTTTTGAATTGGAACAAGATATTTTGAGGTTTCAAATGCAAAATTTTGTAATCTTGACGGGGAGACTTCAATGGAAGAACCGGAGACAAACAGCTAAAGTATCCATACTTGGAAAGATGATCCTCTCTGGTTTGAGACCATGGAGAAGAGAATGACCAAGCAAGCTGAATAGATGCTACGAGGATCGGCTCATAAGCCAAGTCTAGTCGCATTTACTAAATCTATGCACTAATCTTTGGTACGATATACAATGGAATGTTCGGGGAAATTCCGCGCTCCGGTCATGTACACTGCCAGGCAAGTGTAGTGAACTATTTGATCCATCTCACGAGATGATTTGGTGGAATTTCAGATTTTTGATATAGGCAGAATACCTTGAATCAATCGTAGCACCAATCCGATTCTCTTTACATGAATCAGGTTAAAACCTCTTGCAATGGAGCATGTAGATCATCCAAAATTGAGCACTTGGCCAAGTATGGCTGCCACATATAGGATGTGTATAGAAATTGGCCAAAAGCAGGATGTACTTGTGGATAAACATGAATAAGAAGTTCTTTGGGTATCATAACGAGCCGCAGACAATGTAAGAAAGCCGGTGAGCCGCGAAGGCTACAATGCAAGTCTTGGTATGATCAAGCAAGCGGGATCATAAGGCAAAAAAAAACAGACAATTTGTACTAAAGCGTGAGGCACCTTGATCGCCAATACCAAAATGAGTCAAAATGTTTTGGAAAAGCTCAAAAGCACTAAGCACCACCAATCTCCTTCCTTTGCAAGTGATCTATGGAGCCAAGTTAAACACTTATATCATGATGATAGCATCGAGGCCCACTAAAAGTGAGGTGGATATGATTTTACAAAAGAAGAAGTGGCTGGGCGGCATTGATAGTCTTGCAAATGGCAAAGCAAAGGGATCAAAGAGGATATGTGCGAGCATCTTAAATGGGCAGGACATCCATCCATGCCATACCTTGCGCATGTTTACCTTAGCAATGCAACAAGGATTACCGGAATTGGCTCTACGGGTGTTCCGATGCATAAGGTGGTTCCATGCTAAGAGCGGAAACAATTCTGGAACTCTCATGGTAAGTAATTTGTTCTCTAAATTATTTGCAAATATTGAAAAAGAAAAAATTAGTCTTTGGGCTGAGCATAATGGAAAAAGAGCCAAAAACCCAACGGGTTTAGGGCTAAAATGTCCACATTGGACCATTTGCTTGCATTAAAATGCATTTTTGATTAGGTCAAGGGGACGAAACCTCTATATGTCACATTTAGACTTTCATGAGGCATTTGACAAGTTCCATGAATAGATTATGGGAAAGAATGGAGCAATTATGTGTCCCTAAACACTTGCGGGATGCCGTTCAAATACTCTATGAGAAAGTTTTAATGGGTTATCGATGCCGACAAAAGTGAGATACGGATCTGATTGAAAGTAACATTGGAGTTAAACAAGGATGCCCCTTGTCTCTCTTATATTTGGTCTCTTTATTGACACTGGAAGAATGGTTACATAATAGCATGATGGAAACCTTGAGATTCAGGATATGTGATCAATTGCTCTTATATGCTGATGATGTGGTGCTATTTGCACGATCGGTACATATCGACAATTACTTGATCAATTAAATTGCTTCTACATAACAAAGCAGGGGATGCAAGTAAATCTAGAAGACTAAAACCATGATAGTAGGTCACGCTCAAGCGAGGAGCAGGGGTTTCTATTTGGGTGAAAAGGGGTTGAGATATCTGAGGACATATAAATATCTGGGACTTACTATTAGCGAAATCATAAATGGCATCAATGCATACAACAAAGAATTGAAAGAGGCGAGAAGGCTTTTGTATTCTATATGCAAAACATGTGCGAGGAGAAACCCACATATGGGCATGGCCACTAAAAAAAAAAAAGCATATGAATCTAGTCCAAAGCATAGTATTATATGAGACTGAAATTTGGGGACCGGGGCTGCCACAAGGCTCTTGGGATGATATTGAGCAATTACCTGAGAAGTTTCTCGGGCTGGAATTGGGTGTAAAGCGCAAACCCCCACCCTCAGGTGATGCTGGCGAATAAACTTATGCCATGAAGGAAGCTTTACTCAAATGCATTAGGTGCCTTGCTAAAATAAAAAGTGGATGCCACACGCATTCCTTATTATGCCTGAACACTGGAGGAACATAAAGGATGGTTTGCTGATAGCAATGCATGTGA